>JANJGN010000815.1:112500-267329 GCA_026770705.1 Isurus oxyrinchus
CTATTGGAGTGTCAGTAATTGAGGGTGTGCTGCACTATTGGAGTGTCAGTAATTGAGGGTATGCTGCACTATTGGAGTGTCAGTAATTGAGGGTATGCTGAACTATTGGAGTGTCAGTAATTGAGGGTGTGCTGCACTATTGGACTGTCAGTAATTGAGGATGTGCTGCACTATAGGAGTGTCAGTGATTGAGGGTTTGCTGCACTATTGGAGAGTCAGTAATTGCGGGTGTGCAGCGTTATTGGAGTGTAAGAAATTGGGAGTGTGCTGCACTATTGGAGTGTCAGTAATTGACGGTGTGCTGCACTATTGGAGTGTCAGTAATTGAGGGTGTGCTGCAATATTGGAGTGTCAGTAATTGAGGGTGAGCTGCACTATTGGAGTGTCAGTAATTGAGGGTGTGCTGCATTATTGGAGTGTCAGTAATTGAGGGTGTGCTGCACAATTGGAGTGTCAGTAATTGAGGGTGAGCTGCACTATTGGAGTGTCAGTAATTGAGGGTGTGCTGCACTATTGGAGTGTCAGTAATTGAGGATTTGCTTCACTATTGGAGTGTCAGTAATTGAGGATGAGCTGCGCTCTTCGACTATCAGTAATTGAGTGTGTGCTGCACTATTGGAGTTTCAGTAATTGAGGTTTTGCTGCACTATTGGAGTGCCAGTAATTGAGACTGTGCTGCAATATTGGAGTGTCAGTAATTGAGGGTGTGCTGCACTATTGGAGTGTCAGTAATTGAGGGTGTGCTGCACTATTGGAGTGTCAGTAATTGAGGGTGTGCTGCACTATTGGAGTGTCAGTAATTGAGGGTGTGCTGCAATATTGGAGTGTCAGTAATTGAGGGTGTGCTGCACTATTGGAGTGTCAGTAATTGAGGGTGTGCTGCACTATTGGAGTGTCAGTAATTGAGACTGTGCTGCAATATTGGAGTGTCAGTAATTGAGTGTGTGCTGCACTATTGGAGTGTCAGTAATTGAAGGTGTGCTGCACTCTTGGAGTGTCAGTAATTGAGGGTGTGCTGCACTATTGGAGTGTCAGTAATTGAGGGTGTGCTGCACTATTGGAGTGTCAGTAATTGAGACTGTGCTGCAATATTGGAGTGTCAGTAATTGAGTGTGTGCTGCACTATTGGAGTGTCAGTAATTGAAGGTGTGCTGCACTCTTGGAGTGTCAGTAATTGAGTGTGTGCTGCACTATTGGAGTGTCAGTAATTGAGTGTGTGCTGCACTATTGGAGTGTCAGTAATTGAGGGTGTGCTGCACTATTGGAGTGTCAGTAATTGAGGGTGTGCTGCAATATTGGAGAGTCATTAATTGAGTGTGTGCTGCACTATTGGAGTGTCAGTAATTGATGGTGTGCTGCATCTGAGAGTGGGACAGGCTGTGTGTTAGTGAGGGAGGAGCTGGTATCTGAGAGTGGGACAGGCTGTGTGTTAGCTATGGAGGAGCTGGTATCTGAGAGTGGGACAGGCTGTGTGTTGCTGAAAGTGGAGCTGGTATCTGACAGTGGCACAGACAGGATGTTAGTGAGGGAGGAGCTGGTATCTGAGAGTGGGACAGGCTGAGTATTAGTTAGGGAGGAGTTGGTATTTCACAGTAGGACAGGCTGTGTGTTAAAGAGGGAGGAGCTGGTATCTGAGAGTGGGACAGGCTGTGTGTTAGTGAGGGAGGAGTTCGTATCTGAGTCTGGGACAGGCTGTGCGTTATTGAGGTGGCAGCTGGTATCTGAGAGAGGGACAGGCTGTGTGTTAGTGAGGGAGGAGCTGGTATCTGAATGTGGGACAGGCTGTGTGTATGTGAGGGAGGAGTTGGTATCTGAGTCTGGGACAGGCTGTGTGTTATTGAGGTGGCAGCTGGTATCTGAGGGAGTGACAGGCTGTGTTAGTGAGGGCGGAACTGGTATCTGTGAGTGGGACAGGCTGTGTGTTAGTGAGGGAGGAGCTGGTATCTGAGATTGGGTCAGGCTGTGTGTTAGTGAGGGAGGAGCAGGGATCTGAGAGAGGGTCAAGCTGAGTGTTCGTAAGGGTGAAGCTGGTATCTCTGAGTGGGACAGGCTCTGTGTTAGTGAGGGAGGAGCTGGTATCTGAGAGTGAGACAGGCTGTGTGTTGGTGAGGGAGGAGCTGGTATCTGAGAGTGAGACAGGCTGTGTGTTAGTGAGGAAGGAGCTGGTATCTGAGAGTGGGACAGGCTGTGTGTTAATGAGGGAGGAGCTCGTATCTGAGAGTGGGACAGGCTGTGTGATAGTGAGGGAGGAGCTGGTATCTGAGATTGGGACAGGCTGTGTGTTTGTGAGGGAGGAGCTGGTATCTGAGAGTGAGACAGGCTGTGTGTTAGTGAAGGAGGAGCTGGTATCTGAGAATGGCTCAGACAGGATGTTAGTGATGGAGGAGCTGTTATCTGAGAGTGGGACAGGCTGTGTGTTAGTGAGGGAGGAGCAAGGATCTGAAAGTGGGACAAGCTGTGTGTTCGTGAGGGTGAAGCTGGTATCTCTTTTTGGGACAGGCTGTGTGTTAGTGAGGGAGGAGCTGGAATCTTAGAGTGGGTCAGGCTGTGTGTAAGTGTGGGAGGTAATGGTATCTGAGAGTGGGACAGGCTGTCTGTTAGTGAGGGAGGAGATGGTATCTGAGAGTGGGACATGCTGTGTGTTACTGAGGGAGGAGCTGGTACATGATAGTGGTACAGGCTGTTAGTGCGGGAGCAGCTGGTATCTGAAAGTGGAACAGGCTGTGTGTTAGTGAGGGAGGAGCTGGTAACTGAGCGTGGGATAGACTGTGTTAGTGAGGGAGGAGCTCGT
Organism: Isurus oxyrinchus; assembly: GCA_026770705.1. Taxonomy (NCBI): domain Eukaryota; kingdom Metazoa; phylum Chordata; class Chondrichthyes; order Lamniformes; family Lamnidae; genus Isurus; species Isurus oxyrinchus. The sequence continues at coordinate 115,292 of JANJGN010000815.1, forward strand.
ATCTGAGAGTGGTAGAGGCTGTGTGTTATTGAGGGAGGGACTGGTATCTGAGAGTGGGACAGGCTATGTGTTAGTGAGGGAGGAGCTGGTATCTGAGAGTCAGACATGCTGTTTGTCAGTGAGGGAGGAGCTGGTATCTGAGATTGAGACAGGCTGTGTGCTGGTGAGGGAGGAGCTGGTATCTGAGAGTGAGACAGGCTCTGTGTTAGTGAGGGAGGTGCTGGTACCTGAAGTGAGACAGGCTGTGTGTTAGTGCGGGAGGAACAGGTATCTGAGAGTGGGACAGGCACTGTGTTAGTGAGGGAGGAGCTGGCATTTGTGAGTGGAACAGGCTGTGTGTTCGTGAGGGATGAGCTTGTATCTAAGAGTGAGATGGCTGTGTTAGTGAGGGAGGAGCTGCTATCTGTGAATGGGACAGGCTGCGTTAGTGAGGGAGGAGCTGGTATCTGAGACTCGGAAAGGCTGTGTATTATTGAGGGAGGAGCTGGTATCTGAAAGTGGGACTGGCTGTGTGTTAGTGAGGGAGGAGGTGGTATCTGAGAGTGGGACAGGCTGTGTGTTAGTGAGGGAGGAGCTGGTATCTGAGAGTGGGAGAGGCTGTGTGTTAGTGATGGAGGAGCTGGTATCTGAGAGTGGGACTGGCTGTGTGTTAGTGAGGGAGGAGGTGGTATCTGAGAGTGGGACAGGCTGTGTGTTACTGAACGAGGAGCTGGTATCTGACAGTGGCACAGACAGGATGTTAGTGAGGGAGGAGCTGGTATCTGAGAGTGGGACAGGCTGTGTGTTAGTGAGGGAGGAGCTGCTATCTGAGAGTGGGACAGGCTGTGTGTTAGAGAGGGAGGAGCTGGTATCTGAGAGTGGGACATGCTGTGCATTAGTAGGGAGGAGCTTGCATCTGAGACTGAGACAGGTTGTGTGTTAGTGAGGGACTAGCTGGTACATGAAGTGAGACAGGCTGTTTGTTAGTGAGGGAGGAACTGGTATCTGAGAGTGGGACAGACTCTGTGTTAGTGAGGGAGGAGCTGCTATCTGAGAGTGGGACAGGCTGTGTGTTAGAGAGGGAGGAGCTGGTATCTGAGAGTGGGACATGCTGTGCATGAGTAGGGAGGAGCTTGCATCTGAGACTGAGACAGGTTGTGTGTTAGTGAGGGAGTAGCTGGTACATGAAGTGAGACAGGCTGTTTGTTAGTGAGGGAGGAACTGGTATCTGAGAGTGGGACAGGCAGTGTGTTAGTGAGGGAGGAGCTCGTATCTGAGAGTGGAACAAGCTTTGTGTTAGTGAGGGACGAGCTGGTATTTGTGAGTGGGACTGGCTGTGTGTTGCTGAGTGTTGAGCTTGTATCTAAGAGTGGGATGGCTGTTTTAGTGAAGGAGCAGCTGCTATCTGAGAGTGGGACAGGCTGTGTGTTAGAGAGGGAAGAGCTGGTTTCTGAGTTCGGACAGGCAGTGTGTTAGTGAGGGAGAAGCTTGTACTTGAGAATGGGACAGGTTGAGTGTTCGTGAGGGAGGTGTTGGTATCTGAGAGAGGGACAGGCTGTGTGTCAGTGAGGGAGGAGCTGGTATCTGAGAGTGGCACAGGCTCTGTGTTAGTGAGGGAGGAGCTGGTATTTGATTGTGGGACAGGCTGTCTGTTAGTGAGGGAGGAGCTGGTATCTGAGAGTAGGACAGGCTGTGTGTTAGTGAGGGAGGAGCTGGTACATGAATTGAGAAAGGCTGTTTGTTAGTGAGGGAGGAGATCGTATCTGAGAGTGGGACAGGCTGTGTCTTTGTGAGGAAGGAGCTGGTATCTGAGAGTGGGAAAATCATTGTGTTAGTTAGGCAGGAGCTGGTATCTGAGAGTGGGACAGGCTGTGTGTTAGTGAGGGAGGAGCTAGTATCTGAGACTGAGACAGGCTGTGTGTTAGTGAGGGAGGAGCTGGTACATGAAGTGAGACAGGCTGCTTGTTAGTGAGGGAGGAACTGGTATCTGAGAGTGGGACAGGCAGTGTGTTAGTGAGGGAGGAGCTCGTATCTGAGAGTGGGACATGCTGTGTGTTAGTGGGGGAGGAACTGGTATCTGAGAGTGGGACAGGCAGTGTGTTACTGAGGGAGGAGCTGGTATCTGAGATTGGGACAGGCTGTGTGTTCCTAAGGGTTGAGCTTGTATCTAAGAGTGGGATGGCTGTGTAAGTGAAGGAGGAGCTGCTATCTGAGAGTGGGACAGGCTGCGTGTTAGTGAGGGAGGAGCTGGAAAATGAGAGAGGGACAGGCAGTGTGTATGTGAGGGAGGATCTGGTATCTGAGACTGGTACAGGCTGTGTGTTATTGAGGAAGGAGCTGGTATCTGAGAGTGAGACAGGCTGTGTGTTAGTGAGGGAGGGACTGGTATCTGAGAGTGGGACATGCTGTGTGTTAATGAAGGAGGATCTGGTATCTGAGAGTGGGACTGGCTGCGTGTTAGTGAGGTAGGAGCTGGTATCTGAGACTTGGAAAGGCTGTGTGTTAGTGATGGAGGAGCTGGTATCTGAGAGTGGGACAGGCTGTGTGTTACTGAGGGAGGAGCTGGTATTTGTGAGTGGGACTGGCTGTGTGTTCCTGAGGGTTGAGCTTGTATCTCAGAGTGGGATGGCTGTGTTTGTGAAGGAGGAGCTGCTATCTGAGAGTGGGACAGGCTGTGTGTTTAGTGAGGGAGGAGCTGGTATCTGAGAGTGGGACAGGCTGTGTGTTAGTGAGGGAGGAGCTGGTATCTGAGAGTGGGACAGGCTGTGTGTTAGTGAGGTAGGAGCTGGAATCTGAGAGTGGGACAGGCTGTGTGTTAGTGATGGAGGAGCTGTTATCTGAGAGTGGGACAAGCTGTGTGTTCGTGAGGGTGAAGCTGGTATCTCTGAGTGGGAGAGGCTATGTGTTAGTGATGGAGGAGCTGGTATCTGAGAGTGGGACAGGCTGTGTGTAAGTGAGGGAGAAGTTTGTACTTGAGAATGGGACAGGTTGAGTGTTAGTGAGGTAGGATCTGGTATCTGAGTGTGGGACAGGCTGTGTGTTAGTGAGGGAGGAGCTGGTATTTGATTGTGGGACAGACTATGTGTTAGTGAGGGAGGAGATGGTATCTGAGAGTGGGACAGGCTATGTGTTAGTGAGGGAGGAGATCGTATCTGAGAGTGGGACAGGCTGTGACTTTGTGAGGAAGGAGCTGGTATCTGAGAGTTGGAAAATCTTTGTGTTAGTTAGTCAGCAGCTGGTATCTGAGATTGGGACAGGCTGTGTGTTAGTGAGGAAGGAGCTGGTATCTGAGAGTGGGACATGCTGTGCATTAGTAGGGAGGAGCTAGTATCTGAGACTGAGACAGGTTGTGTGTTATTGAGGGAGGAGCTGGTACATGAAGTGGGACAGGCTGTTTGTTAGTGAGGGAGGAGCTGGTATCTGAGAGTGGGACAGGCAGTGTGTTAGTGAGGGAGGAGGAGGTATCTGAGAGTGGGACACGCTGTGTGTTAGTGAGGGAGGAGCTGGTATTTGTGAGTGGGACTGGCTGTGTGTTCCTGAGGGTTGAGCTTGTATCTCAGAGTGGGATGGCTGTGTTTGTGAAGGAGGAGCTGCTATCTGAGAGTGGGACAGGCTGTGTGTTTAGTGAGGGAGGAGCTGGTATCTGAGAGTGGGACAGGCTGTGTGTTAGTGAGGGAGGAGCTGGTATCTGAGAGTGGGACAGGCTGTGTGTTAGTGAGGTAGGAGCTGGAATCTGAGAGTGGGACAGGCTGTGTGTTAGTGATGGAGGAGCTGTTATCTGAGACTGAGACAGGTTGTGTGTTAGTGAGGGAGTAGCTGGTACATGAAGTGAGACAGGCTGTTTGTTAGTGAGGGAGGAACTGGTATCTGAGAGTGGGACAGGCTGTGTGTTAGTGAGGGAGGAGCTGCTATCTGAGAGTGGGACAGGCTGTGTGTTAGAGAGGGAGGAGCTGGTATCTGAGAGTGGGACATGCTGTGCATTAGTAGGGAGGAGCTTGCATCTGAGACTGAGACAGGTTGTGTGTTAGTGAGGGAGTAGCTGGTACATGAAGTGAGACAGGCTGTTTGTTAGTGAGGGAGGAACTGGTATCTGAGAGTGGTACAAGCTTTGTGTTAGTGAGGGACGAGCTGGTATTTGTGAGTGGGACTGGCTGTGTGTTCCTGAGTGTTGAGCTTGTATCGAAGAGTGGGATGGCTGTTTTAGTGAAGGAGCAGCTGCTATCTGAGAGTGGGACAGGCTGTGTGTTAGAGAGGGAAGAGCTGGTTTCTGAGTTCGGACAGGCAGTGTGGTAGTGAGGGAGAAGCTTGTACTTGAGAATGGGACAGGTTGAGTGCTCGTGAGGGAGGTGTTGGTATCTGAGAGAGGGACAGGCTGTGTGTCAGTGAGGGAGGAGCTGGTATCTGAGAGTGGCACAGGCTCTGTGTTAGTGAGGGAGGAGCTGGTATTTGATTGTGGGACAGGCTGTCTGTTAGTGAGGGAGGAGCTGGTACATGAAGTGAGACAGGCTGTTTGTTAGTGAGGGAGGAGATCGTATCTGAGAGTGGGACAGGCTGTGTCTTTGTCAGGAAGGAGCTGGTATCTGAGAGTGGGAAAATCATTGTGTTAGTTAGGCAGGAGCTGGTATCTGAGAGTGGGACAGGCTGTGTGTTAGTGAGGGAGGAGCTAGTATCTGAGACTGAGACAGGCAGTGTGTTAGTGAGGGAGGAGATCGTATCTGAGAGTGGGACATGCTGTGTGTTAGTGGGGGAGGAACTGGTATCTGAGAGTGGGACAGGCAGTGTGTTACTGAGGGAGGAGCTGGTATCTGAGATTGGGACAGGCTGTGTGTTCCTGAGGGTTGAGCTTGTATCTAAGAGTGGGATGGCTGTGTAAGTGAAGGAGGAGCTGCTATCTGAGAGTGGGACAGGCTGCGTGTTAGTGAGGGAGGAGCTGGAATCTGAGAGAGGGACAGGCTGTGTGTATGTGAGGGAGAAGCTGGTATCTGAGAATGGGACAGGCTGTGTGTTCGTGATGGAGGAGCTCGTATTGAGAGTGGGACAGTCTGTGTGTTAGTGAGGGAGGAGCTGATTTCTGAGAGTGGGACAGGCTGTGTGTGACTGAAGGGAGAAGCTGGTATCGAAGATTGGGAAATGCTGTGTGTAAGTGAGAGAGGAGATGGTATCTGAGAGTGTGACAGGCTGTGTGGTAGTGAGGGAGAAGCTGGTATCTGAGAGTCGGACAGGCTGTGTGTTAGTGATGGAGGAGCTGGTATCTGAGGATGAGACAGGCTGTGTGTGACTGAGGAAGAAGCTGGTATCTGAGTGGTACAGGCTGTGTGTTAGTGAGGGAGAAGCTGGTATCTGAGAGTGGGACAGGCTGTGTGTTAGTGAGGGAGGAGCTGGTATCTGAGAGTGGGACAGGCTGTGTGTTAGTGAGGGAGGAGCTGGTATCTGAGAGTGAGACAGGCTGTGTGTTACTGAGAGAGGAGCTGGTAATTGAGAGTGGGAGAGGCTGTGTGTTAGTGAGAGAGGAGCTGGTATCTGAGATTGGGACAGGCTGTGTGTTATTGACAGAGGAGCTGGTATCTGAGAGTGGGACAGGCTGTGTGTTATTGAAGGATATTCTGGTATCTGAGATTGGGACAGGCTGTGTTATTGAGGGAGCAGCTGGTATCTGAGAGTAGGCCACGCTGTGTGTTCGGGATTGAAGAGCTGGTATCTGAGAGTGAGACAGGCTGTGTGTTAGTGAGAGAGGAGCTGGTATCTGAGAGTGGGACAGGCTGTATGATAGTGAGGGAGGAGCTGATATCTGAAAGTGGGACAGGCTGTGTGTCAGTGACCAAGGAGCTGGTATGTGAGAGTGTGACAGGATGTGTGTTAGTCAGGGAGGAGCTGGTATCTGAGAGTGGGACAGGCAGTGTGTTAGTGATGAAGGAGCAGGTATCTGAGAGTGGGACAGGCTGTGTTAGTGAGGGAGGAGCTGGTATCTGAGAGTGGGAGAGGCTGTGTGTTAGTGAGGGAAGAGCTGGTATCTGAGAGTGGGACAGGCTGTGTGTTAGTGATGGAGGAGCAGGTATCTGAGAGTGGGACAGGCTGTGTGTTAGTGACGGAGGATCTGGGATCTGAGAGTGGGACAGATTGTGTGTTAGTGAGGGAGGAGCAGGTATCTGAGAGTGGGACCGGCTGGATGTTCGTGAGGGAGAAGCTGGTATCTGAGAGTGGGACAAGCTGTGTGTAAGTGAGAGAGGAGCTGGTATCTGAGAGTGGGACAGGCTGTGTGTTAGTGATGGAGGAGCTGGTATCTGAGAGTGGGACAGGCTGTGTGTTAGTGAGGGAGGAGCTGGTATCTGAGAGTGGGACAGGCTGTGTGTTAGTGAGGGAGGAGATGGTATCTGAGAGTGGGACAGGCTGTCTGTTAGTGATTGAAAGCACGTTTCTGAGATTGAGACAGGCTGTGTGTTAGTGAGGACGGAGCTAGTATCTGAGAGTGGGACAGGCTGTATGTTACTGAGGGAGGAGCTTCTATCTGTGAGTGGGACAGGCTGTGTGTTAGTGAGAGAGGAGCTGGTATCTGTGAGTGGGACAGGCAGTGTGTTAGTGATGAAGGAGCAGGTATCTGAGAGTGGGACAGGCTGTGTGTTAGTGAGGGAGGAGCTTGTATCTGAGAGTCGGACAGCATGTCAGTTAATGAGTTAAGAGCTGGTATCTGAGAATGTGACAGGCTGAGTGTCAGTGATGGAGGAGCTGGTATCTGAGAGTGGGACAGGCTGTGTGTTAGGGAGGGAGGAGCTGGTATCTGAAAGTGGGAGAGCATGTGTGTTAGTGAGGGAGGAGTTGTTATCTGAGAATGTGACAGGCTGAGTGTTAGTGAGGGAGGAGCTGGTACCTGAGAGTGGGAGAGCATGTCTGTTACTGAGTACAGAGCTGGTATCTGAGAATATGACAGGCTGAGTGTCAGTGATGGAGGAGCTGGTATCTGAGAATGAGACAGACTGTGTGTTAGTGACGGAGGAGCTGGTATCTAGAGTGGGACAGGCTGTGTGTTAGTGAGGGAGAAGCTGGTATCTAGAGTGGAACAGGCTGTGTGTTAGTGAGGGAGGAGCTGTTATCTGAGAGTGGGACAGGTTGTGTGTTACTGAGGAGGGAGCTGGTATCTGAAAGTGGGAGAGCATATGTGTTAGTGAGGGAGGAGCTGGTATCTGAGAGTGGGACAGGCTGTGTGTTACTGATGGAGGAGCTGGTATCTGAGATTGGGACAAGCTGTGTGTTAGTGACAGAGGAGCTGGTATCTGAGTGTGGGACAGGCTGTGTGTTATTGAATGATATTCTGGTATCTGAGATTGGGACAGGCTGTGTTAGTGAGGGAGGATCTGTTATCTGAGAGTGGGACAGGCTGTGTGTTAGTAAGGAAGGAGCTGGTTTCTGAGAGTAGTACAGACATTTTATTAGTTAGGGAGGAGCTGGTATCTGAGAGTGGGACAGGCTGTGTGTTAGTGAGGGAGGAGCTGGTATCTGTGAGTGGGACAGACTGTGTGTTTGTGAGGGAGGAGCTGGTATCTGAGAGTGGGTCAGGCTGTGTGTTAATGAGGGAGGAGCTGGTATCAGAGAGTGGGACAGGCTGTGTGTTACTGAGGGAGGAGCTGGTATCTGAGACTGGGCCAGGCTGTGTGTTAGTGAGTGATGAGCTGGTATCTGAGATTGGGACACGCTGAATGTAAGTGAGGGAGGAGGTTGTATCTGAGTGTGGGACAGTCTATGTGTTAGTGAGGGAGGAGCTGGTATCTGAAAGTGGGAGAGCATGTGTGTTAGTGAGGGAGGAGTTGTTATCTGAGAATGTGACAGGCTGAGTGTTAGTGAGGGAGGAGCTGGTACCTGAGAGTGGGAGAGCATATCTGTTAATGAGTACAGAGCTGGTATCTGAGAATATGACAGGCTGAGTGTCAGTGATGGAGGAGCTGGTATCTGAGAATGAGACAGACTGTGTGTTAGTGACGGAGGAGCTGGTATCTAGAGTGGGACAGGCTGTGTGTTAGTGAGGGAGAAGCTGGTATCTAGAGTGGGACAGGTTGTGTGTTACTGAGGGAGGAGCTGGTATCTGAAAGTGGGAGAGCATGTGTGTTAGTGAGGGAGGAGCTGGTATCTGAGAGTGGGACAGGCTGTGTGTTACTGATGGAGGAGCTGGTATCTGAGATTGGGACAAGCTGTGTGTTAGTGACAGAGGAGCTGGTATCTGAGTGTGGGACAGGCTGTGTGTTATTGAAGGATATTCTGGTATCTGAGATTGGGACAGGCTGTGTTAGTGAGGGAGGATCTGTTATCTGAGAGTGGGACAGGCTGTGTGTTAGTAAGGAAGGAGCTGGTTTCTGAGAGTAGTACAGACATTTTATTAGTTAGGGAGGAGCTGGTATCTGAGAGTGGGACAGGCTGTGTGTTAGTGAGGGAGGAGCTGGTATCTGTGAGTGGGACAGACTGTGTGTTTGTGAGGGAGGAGCTGGTATCTGAGAGTGGGTCAGGCTGTGTGTTAATGAGGGAGGAGCTGGTATCAGAGAGTGGGACAGGCTGTGTGTTACTGAGGGAGGAGCTGGTATCTGAGACTGGGCCAGGCTGTGTGTTAGTGAGTGATGAGCTGTTATCTGAGATTGGGACACGCTGAATGTAAGTGAGGGAGGAGGTTGTATCTGAGTGTGGGACAGTCTATGTGTTAGTGAGGGAGGAGCTGGTATCTGAGAGTGGCACAGTCGGTGTGTTTGTGAGGGAGGAGCTGGTGTCTGAGAGTGGGACAGACTGTCTGTTAGTAAGGGAGGATCTGTTATCTGAGAGTGGGACCGGCTGTGTGTTACTGAGGGAGAAGATGGTATCTGAGAGTGGGCCACGCTGTGTGATAGTGCCAGAGGAGCTGGAATCTGAGTGTGAGACAGGTTATATGTTAGTCAGGGAGGAGGATTTATCTGAGAGTGGGACAGGCAGTTTTATTGAGGGAGGAGCTAGTATCTGAGAGTGTGACAGCCTGTGTGTTAGTGCAGGAGGAGCTGGTACCTGAGAGTGGGACAGGCTGTGTGTTAGTGAAGGAGGATCTGGTATCTGAGAGTGGGACAGGCTGTGTGTTAGTGAGGAAGGAGCTGCTATCTGACAGTAGGACAGACTGTGTATTTGTGAGCGAGGATCTGGTATCTGAGAGTGGGACAGGCTATGTGTTAGTGAGGGAGGAGCTGGTATCTGAGAGTGAGACAGGTTGTGTGTTACGGAGGGAGGAGCTGGTATCTGAGAGTGGGAGAGCATGTGTGTTAGTGAGGGAGGAGCTGGTATCTGAGAGTGGGACAGCATGTCTGTTAATGAATGAAGAGCTGGTATCTGAGAATGTGACAGGCTGAGTGTAAGTGATGGAAGAGCTGGTATCTGAGAATGAGACAGGCGGTGTGTTAGTGAGGGAGAAGCTGGTATCTAGAGTGGGACTGGCTGTGTGTTAGTGAGGGAGGAGCTGGTATCTGAGATTGGGACAAGCTGTGTGTTAGTGACAGAGCAGCGGGTATCTGAGAGTTGGACAGGCTGTGTGTTATTGAAGGATATTCTGGTATCTGAGATTGGGACAGGCTGTGTTAGTGAGGGAGGGTCTGTTATCTGAGAGTGGGACAGGCTGTGTGTTAATAAGAAAGGAGCTGGTTTCTGAGAGTAGTACAGACATTTTATTAGTGAGGGAGGAGCTGGTATCTGAAAGTTGGACAGGCTGTGTGTTAGTGAGGGAGGAGCTGGTATCTGAGAGTGGGACAGTCTGTGTGTTAGCGAGGGAGGAGCTGGTATCTTTAAGTGGGACAGGCTGCGTGTTAATGAGGGAGGAGCTGGTATCTGAGACTGGGCCAGGCTGTGTGTTAGTGAGTGTTGAGCTGGTATCTGAGACTGGGCCAGGCTGTGTGTTAGTGAGTGTTGAGCTGGTATCTGAGACTGGGACAGGCTGTGTGATAGTGAGGGAGGAGCTGGTATCTGAGAGTGGGACAGACTGTGTGCTAGTGAAGACGGAGCTAGTATCTGAGGGAGGGACAGGCTGTGTGTTAGTGAGGGAGGAGCTGGTATCTGAGTGCGGGACAGACTGTGTGTTAGTGAGGGAGGAGTTGTTATCTCAGAGTGGGACAGGCTGTGTGTTAGTGAGGGAAGAGGTGGTGTCTGAGAGTGGTACGTGCTGTCTGTTCGGGAGAGAGGAGCTGGTATTTGAGAGTTGGACAGATTGTGTGTTAGTGATGGAGGAGTTGGTTTCTGAGAGTGGGACAGGCTGTGTGCTCGTGAGGGAGGAGCTGGAAACTGAGATTGGGACGTGCTGTGTGTTAGGGAGGGAGGAACTGGAATTTGAAAGTGGGACAGATTGTGTATTAGTGAGGGAGGAGCTGGTATCTGAGAATGGGACAGGCTGTGTGTTAGTGATGGAGGAGCTGGTATTGAGAGTGCGACAGTCTGTGTGTTAGTGAGGGAGGAGCTGATTTCTGAGAGTGGGACAAGCTGCGTTTAAGTGAGGGAGGAGTTGGTATCTGAGAGTGGGACAGGCTGAGTGTTACTGAAGGTAGAAGCTGGTATCTAAGATTGGGAAATGCTGTGTGTAAGTGAGAGAGGAGATGGTATCTGAGAGTGTGACAGGCTGTGTGGTAGTGAGCGAGAAGCTGGTATCTGAGAGTCGGACAGGCTGTGTGTTAGTGATGGAGGTGCTGGTATCTGAGAATGAGACAGGCTGTGTGTTAGTGAGGGAGGAGCTGGTATCTGAGAGTGGTACAGGCTGTGTGTTAGTGAGGGAGAAGCTGGTATCTGAGAGTGGGACAGGCTGTGTGTTAGTGAGGGAGGAGCTGGTATCTGAGAGTGGGACAGGCGGTGTGTTACTGAGAGAGGAGCTGGTATCTGAGAGTGGGGCAGGCTGTGTGTTAGTGAGAGAGAGCTGGTATCTGAGATTGGGACAGGCTGTGTGTTATTGACAGAGGAGCTGGTATCTGAGAGTGGGACAGGCTGCGTGTTATTGAAGGATATTCTGGTATGTGAGATTGGGACAGGCTGTGTTATTGAGGGAGCAGCTGGTATCTGAGAGTAGGCCACGCTGTGTGTTAGGGATTGAAGAGCTGGTATCTGAGAGTGAGACAGGCTGTGAGTTAGTGAGGGAGGAGCTGGTATCTGAGAGTGAGACATGCTGTGTGTTAGTGAGGGAGGCCCTGGTATCAGAGAGTGGGGCAGGCTGTGTGTTAGTGAGTGAAGAGCTGGTATCTGAGATTAGGACAGTCTGTGTGTAATGAGGGAGGAGCCAGTATCTGAGAGTTGGAGGTGCTGTGTGTTAGCGAGGGAGGAGCTGGTATCTGAGAGTGGGACAAGCTGTGTGTAAGTGAGAGAGGAGCTGGTATCTGAGAGTGGGACAGGCTGTGTGTTAGTGAGGGAGGAGCTGGTATCTGAGAGTGACAATGGTTGTGTTATAGTAAAGGAGGAGCTGGTATCTGAGAATGGGAAAGTCTGTGTTAGTGATGGAGGAGCTGGCATCTGAGAGTAGGACAGGCTGTGCGTTATTGAAGGATATGCTGGTATCTGAGAGTGGGACAAGCTGTGTGTAAGTGAGAGAGGACCTGGTATCTGAGACTGCATCAGGCTGTGTGTTAGTGAGGGAGGAGCTCGTATCCGAAAGTGGGACAGGCTGTGTGTTAGTGAGGGAGGAGGGGGTATCTGGGAGTGGGACGTGATGTGTGTTAGGGAGGGAGGAGCTGGTACCTGAGAGTGGGACACATTGTGTGTTAGTGATGGAGGAGATGGTATCTGAGAGTGGGACAGGCTGTCTGTTAGTGATGGAGGAGCACGTATCTGAGATTGAGACAAGCTGTGTGTTAGTGAGGACGGAGCTAGTATCTGAGAGTGGGACAGGCTGTGTGTTAGGGAGGGAGGAGCTTGTATCTGAGTTTGGGACACATTGTGTGTTAGTGATGGAGGAGCAGGTATCTGAGAGTGGGACAGGCTGTGTGTTAGTGACGGAGGAGCTGGGATCTGAGAGTGGGACAGGCTGTGTGTTAGTGAGGGAGGAGATGGCATCTGAGAGTGGGACAGATTGTGTATTAGTGATGGAGGAGCTGGTATCTGATAGTGGGACAGGCTGTGTGTTAGTGAGGGAAGAGCTGGTATCTGAGAGTGGGACAGGCTGTGTGTTAGTGAGGGAGGAGCTGGTATCTGAGAGTGGGACAGGCTGTGTGTTAGTGAGGGAGGAGCTGGTACCTGAGAGTGGGACAGGCAGTGTGTTAGTTAGGGAGGAGCTGGTATCTGAGAGTGGGACAGGCAGTGTGTTCGTGATGAAGGAGCAGATATCTGAGAGTGGGACAGGCTGTGTGTTAGTGAGGGAGGAGCATGTATCTGAGTTGGGACACATTGTGTGTTAGTGATGGAGGAGCTGGTATCTGAGAGTGAGACAGGCTGTGTGTTAGTGACGGAGGAGCTGGGATCTGAGAGTGAGACATGCTGTGTGTTAGTGAGGGCGGAGCTGGTATCTGATAGTGGGACAGTCTGTGGGTTAGCGAAGGAGGAGCTGGTATCTGAGAGTGGGACAGACTGTGTGTTAGTGAGGGAGGAGCTGGTATCTGTGAATGGGACAGGCTGTTTGTTAGTGACGGAGGAGCTGGGATCTGAGAGTGAGACATGCTGTGTGTTAGTAAGGGAGGAGCTGGTATCAGAGAATGGGGCAGGCTGTGTGTTAGTGAGGGAGGAGCAGGTATCTGAGAGTTGGACGTGCTGTGTGTGAGGGAGGGAGAAACTGGTATCAGAGAGTGGGACAGATTGTGTATTAGTGAGGGAGGAGCTGGTATCTGATAGTGGGACAGGCTGTGTGTTAGTGAGGGAGGAGAAGGTATCTGAGAGTGGGACAGTCTGTGTGTTAGCGAGGGAGGAGCTGGTATCTGAGAGTGGGACAGACTGTGTGTTAGTGAGGGAGGAGCTGTAATCTGTGAATGGGACAGGCTGTGTGTTAGTGATGGAGGAGCTGGTATCAGAGAGTGGGACAGGCTGTGTGTTACTGAGGGAGAAGCTGGTATCTGAGAGTGGGACAGGCAGTGTGTAAGTGAGAGAGGAGCTTTTATCAGAGAGTGCGACAGGCTGTGTGTTAGTGAGGGAGGAGCAGGTATCTGAGAGTGAGACAGGCTGTGTGGTAGTGAGGGAGAAGCTGGTATCTGATAGTGGGACAGGCTGTGTGTTAGTGAGGGAGGAGCTGGTATCTGAGAGTGGGACAGTCTGTGTGTTAGCGAGGGAGGAGCGGGTATCTGAGAGTGGGACAGGCTATGTGTTACTGAGGGAGGAGCTGGTATCTGAGAGTGGGACAGGAAGTATGTTAGTGAGGGAGGAGCTTCTATCTGTGAGTGGAACAGGCTGTGTGCTAGTTAGGGAGGAGCTGGTATCTGAGAGTGGGGCAGGCAGTGTGTTAGTGAGGGAGGAGCTTGTATCTGAGTTTGGGACACTGTGTGTTAGTGATGGAGGAGCTGGTATCTGAGAGTGGGACAGGCTGTGTGTTAGTGAGGGAGCAGCTGGTTTCTGAGAGTGGGACAGGCTGTGTGTTAGTGAGGGAGGAGCTGGTATCAGAGAGTGGGACATGCTGTGTGTTAGTAAGGGAGGAGCTTGTATTAGAGAGTGGGGCAGTCTGTGTTTTAGTGAAGGAGGAGCTGGTATCTGAGAGAGGGTCAGGCTGTGTGTTAGTGAGGGAGGAGCAGGTATCTGAGAGTTGGACGTGCTGTGTGTTAGGGAGGGAGCAACTGGTATCAGAGAGTGGGACAGATTGTTTATAAGTGAGGGAGGAGCTGGTATCTGATAGTGGGACAGGCTGTGTGTTAGTGAGGGAGGAGCTGGTATCTGAGAGTGGGACAGTCTGTGTGTTAGCGAGGGAGGAGCTGGTATCTGAGAGTGGGACAGACTGTGTGTTAGTGAGGGAGGAGCTGCTATCTGAGAGTGGGACAGGCAGTGTGTAAGTGAGAGAGGAGCTGGTATCTGAGAGTGGGACAGGCTGTGTGTTAGTGATGGAGGAGCTGGTATCAGAGAGTGGGACAGGCTGTGTGTTACTGAGGGAGAAGCTGGTATCTGAGAGTGGGACAGGCAGTGTGTAAGTGAGAGAGGAGCTTTTATCAGAGAGTGCGACAGGCTGTGTATTAGTGAGGGAGGAGCTGGTATCTGAGAGTGCGACAGGCTGTGTATTAGTGAGGGAGGAGCTGGTATCAGAGAGTGGGACAGGCTGTGTTATTGAGGCAGGGGCTGGTATCTGAGAGTGGGACAGGCTGTGTGTTAGTGAGGGAGGAGCAGGTATCTGAGAGTGAGACAGGCTGTGTTAGTGAGAGAGGATCTGTTATCTGAGAGTGGGACAGGTTGTGTGTTAGTGATGAAGGAGCTGGTATCTGAGAGAGGGACAGGCTATGTGTTACTGAGGGAGGAACTGGTATCTGAGAGTGGGACAGTCTGTGTGTTAGTGATGGAGGAGCTGGTATCTGAGAGTGGGACAGACTGTGTTGGTGATGGAGGAGCTGGTATCTGAGAGAGGGCCAGGTTGTGTGTTAGTGAGTGAAGAGCAGGTATCTGAGATTAGGACAGGCTGTGTATAATGAGGGAGGAGCTGGTATCTGAGAGCAGGACAGGCTGTGTGTTAGTGAGGGAGCAGCTGGTATCTGAGAGCGGGACAGGCTGTGTGTAAGTGAGGGAGTAGTTGGTATCTGAGAGTGGGACAGACTGTGTGTTTGTGATGGAGGAGCTGGTATCTGAGAGTGGGACAGGCTGTGTGTTACTGAGGGAGAAGCTGGTATCTAAGATTGGGAAATGCTGTGTGTAAGTGAGAGAGGAGATGGTATCTGAGAGTGTGATAGGCCGTGTGTTAGTGAAGGATACTCTAGTATTTGAGATTGGGACAGGCTGTGTCAGTGAGGGAGGTGCTGGTATCTGCGAGTGGGACAGGCTGTGTTACTGAGGGAACATCTCTTATCTGAGTGTCGGACAGGCTGTGTCTTAGAGAGGAAGGATCTGGTATCTGAGAGTAGGACAGAGAGGAAGGATCTGGTATCTGAGAGTAGGACAGACTGAGCATTAGTGAGGGAGGAACTGGTATCTGAGAGTGGGACTTGCTGTGCATTGGTGAGGTTGGAGATGGTATCTTAAAGAGGCACAGGCTATGTGTTTGTGAGTGAAGAGCTGGTATCTGAGAGTGGGCCAGGCTGTGTGTTCGTGAGTGAAGAGCTGGTATCTGAGATTGGGAAGGGCTGTGTGTTATTGAGGGAGGAGGTGGGATCTGAGAGTGGGACAGGCTGGGTGTTAGTGACGGAGGATCTGGGATCTGAGAGTGGGACAGATTGTGTGTTAGTGAGGGAGGAGCAGGTATCTGAGAGTGGGACCGGCTGGATGTTCGTGAGGGAGAAGCTGGTATCTGAGAGTGGGACAAGCTGTGTGTAAGTGAGAGAGGAGCTGGTATCTGAGAGTGGGACAGGCTGTGTGTTAGTGATGGAGGAGATGGTATCTGAGAGTGGGACAGGCTTTCTGTTAGTGATTGAAAGCACGTTTCTGAGATTGAGACAGGCTGTGTGTTAGTGAGGACGGAGCTAGTATCTGAGAGTGGGACAGGCTGTATGTTACTGAGGGAGGAGCTTCTATCTGTGAGTGGGACAGGCTGTGTGTTAGTTAGGGGGGAGCTGGTTTCTGAGAGTGGGACAGGCAGTGTGTTAGTGATGAAGGAGCAGGTATCTGAGAGTGGGACAGGCTGTGTGTTAGTGAGGGAGGAGCTTGTATCTGAGAGTGGGACAGCATGTCAGTTAATGAGTTAAGAGCTGGTATCTGAGAGTGGGACAGGCTGTGTGTTAGTGAGGGAGGAGCTGGTATCTGAGAATGAGACAGGCTGTGTGTTAGTGAGGGAGAAGCTGGTATCTAGAGTGGGACAGGTTGTGTGTTACTGAGGGAGGAGCTGGTATCTGAAAGTGGGAGAGCATGTGTGTTAGTGAGGGAGGAGCTGGTATCTGAGAATGTGACAGGCTGAGTGTTAGTGAGGGAGGAGCTGGTATCTGAGAGTGGGACATGCTGTGTGCTATTGAGGGAGAAGCTGGTATCTAGAGTGGGACAGGCTGTGTGTTAGTGAGGGAGGAGCTGGTATCTGAGATTGGGACAAGCTGTGTGTAAGTGAGAGAGGAACTGATATCTGAGATTGGGACAGGCTGTGTGTTAGTGACAGATGAGCTGGTATCTGAGAGAGGGACAGGCAGTGTGTAAGTGAGAGAGGAGCTGGTATCTGAGAGTGGGACAGGCTGTGTGTTAGTGATGGAGGAGCTGGTATCAGAGAGTGGGACAGGCTGTGTGTTACTGAGGGAGAAGCTGGTATCTGAGAGTGGGACAGGCAGTGTGTAAGTGAGAGAGGAGCTTTTATCAGAGAGTGCGACAGGCTGTGTATTAGTGATGGAGGAGCTGGTATCTGAGAGTGCGACAGGCTGTGTATTAGTGAGGGAGGAGCTGGTATCAGAGAGTGGGACAGGCTGTGTTATTGAGGCAGGGGCTGGTATCTGAGAGTGGGACAGGCTGTGTGTTAGTGAGGGAGGAGCAGGTATCTGAGAGTGAGACAGGCTGTGTTAGTGAGAGAGGATCTGTTATCTGAGAGTGGGACAGGTTGTGTTTTAGTGATGAAGGAGCTGGTATCTGAGAGCAGGACAGACTGAGTATTAGTGAGCATGGATCTGGTATCTGAAAGTGGGACAGGCTATGTGTTAGTGAGGGAGGAGCTGGTATCTGAGAGAGGGACAGGCTGTGTGTTACTGAGGGAGGAACTGGTATCTGAGAGTGGGACAGTCTGTGTGTTAGTGATGGAGGAGCTGGTATCTGAGAGTGGGACAGACTGTGTTGGTGATGGAGGAGCTGGTATCTGAGAGAGGGCCAGGTTGTGTGTTAGTGAGTGAAGAGCTGGTATCTGAGATTAGGACAGGCTGTGTGTAATGAGGGAGGAGCTGGTATCTGAGAGCGGGACAGGCTGTGTGTAAGTGAGGGAGTAGTTGGTATGTGAGAGTGGGAAATGCTGTGTGTAAGTGAGAGAGGAGATGGTATCTGAGAGTGTGACAGGCCGTGTGTTAGTGAAGGATACTCTAGTATTTGAGATTGGGACAGGCTGTGTCAGTGAGGGAGGTGCTGGTATCTGCGAGTGGGACAGGCTGTGTTACTGAGGGAACATCTCTTATCTGAGTGTCGGACAGGCTGTGTCTTAGAGAGGAAGGATCTGGTATCTGAGAGTAGGACAGACTGAGCATTAGTGAGGGAGGAGCTGGTATCTGAGAGTGGGACTTGCTGTGCATTGGTGAGGTTGGAGATGGTATCTGAAAGAGGCACAGGCTATGTGTTTGTGAGTGAAGAGCTGGTATCTGAGAGTGGGCCAGGCTGTGTGTTCGTGAGTGAAGAGCTGGTATCTGAGATTGGGAAGGGCTGTGTGTTATTGAGGGAGGAGGTGGTATCTGAGAGTGGGACAGGCTGTGTGTTAGTGACGGAGGATCTGGGATCTGAGAGTGGGACAGATTGTGTGTTAGTGAGGGAGGAGCAGGTATCTGAGAGTGGGACCGGCTGGATGTTCGTGAGGGAGAAGCTGGTATCTGAGAGTGGGACAAGCTGTGTGTAAGTGAGAGAGGAGCTGGTATCTGAGAGTGGGACAGGCTGTGTGTTAGTGATGGAGGAGATGGTATCTGAGAGTGGGACAGGCTTTCTGTTAGTGATTGAAAGCACGTTTCTGAGATTGAGACAGGCTGTGTGTTAGTGAGGACGGAGCTAGTATCTGAGAGTGGGACAGGCTGTATGTTACTGAGGGAGGAGCTTCTATCTGTGAGTGGGACAGGCTGTGTGTTAGTGAGGGAGGAGCTGGTATCTGAGAATGTTACAGGCTGAGTGTTAGTGAGGGAGGAGCTGGTATCTGAGAGTGGGACATGCTGTGTGTTAGTGAGGGAGAAGCTGGTATCTAGAGTGGAACAGGCTGTGTGTTACTGAGGGAGGAGCTGTTATCTGAGAGTGGGACAGGCTGTGTGTTAGTGAGGGAGAAGCTGGTATCTAGAGTGGGACAGGCTGTGTGTTAGTGAGGGAGGAGCTGGTATCTGAGATTGGGACAGGCTGTGTGTAAGTGAGAGAGGAGCTCATATCTGAGATTGGGACAGGCTGTGTGTTAGTGACAGATGAGCTAGTATCTGAGAGAGGGACAGGCTATGTGTTAGTGAGGGAGGAGCTGTTATCTGAGAGTGGGACAGGTTGTGTGTTACTGAGGGAAGAGCTGCTACCTGAGAGTGGGAGAGCATGTCTGTTAATGAGTACAGAGCTGGTATCTGAGAATATGACAGGCTGAGTGTCAGTGATGGAGGAGCTGGTATCTGAGAATGAGACAGACTGTGTGTTAGTGACGGAGGAGCTGGTATCTAGAGTGGGACAGGCTGTGTGTTAGTGAGGGAGAAGCTGGTATCTAGAGTGGAACAGGCTGTGTGTTAGTGAGGGAGGAGCTGTTATCTGAGAGTGGGACAGGTTGTGTGTTACTGAGGGAGGAGCTGGTATCTGAGAGTGGGACAGGCTGTGTGTTACTGATGGAGGAGCTGGTATCTGAGATTGGGACAAGCTGTGTGTTAGTGACAGAGGAGCTGGTATCTGAGTGTGGGACAGGCTGTTTGTTATTGAAGGATATTCTGGTATCTGAGATTGGGACAGGCTGTGTTAGTGAGGGAGGATCTGTTATCTGAGAGTGGGACAGGCTGTGTGTTAGTAAGGAAGGAGCTGGTTTCTGAGAGTAGTACAGACATTTTATTAGTTAGGGAGGAGCTGGTATCTGAGAGTGGGACAGGGTGTGTGTTATGAGGGAGGAGCTGGTATCTGAGAGTGGGACAGGCTGTGTGTTAGTGAGGGAGGAGCTGGTATCTGTGAGTGGGACAGACTGTGTGTTTGTGAGGGAGGAGCTGGTATCTGAGAGTGGGTCAGGCTGTGTATTAATGAGGGAGGAGCTGGTATCTGAGAGTGGGACAGGCTGTGTGTTACTGAGGGAGGAGCTGGTATCTGAGACTGGGCCAGGCTGTGTGTTAGTGAGTGATGAGCTGGTATCTGAGATTGGGACAGGCTGAATGTAAGTGAGGGAGGAGGTTGTATCTGAGTGTGGTACAGTATATGTTTTAGTGAGGGAGGAGCTGGTATCTGAGAGTGGCACAGTCGGTGTGTTTGTGAGGGAGGAGCTGGTATCTGAGAGTGGGACAGACTGTCTGTTAGTAAGGGAGGATTTGGTATCTGAGAGTGGGACCGGCTGTGTGTTACTGAGGGAGAAGATGGTATCTGAGAGTGGGCCACGCTGTGTGATAGTGCCAGAGGAGCTGGAATCTGAGTGTGAGACAGGTTATCTGTTAGTCAGGGAGGAGGATTTATCTGAGAGTGGGACAGGCAGTTTTATTGAGGGAGGAGCTAGTATCTGAGAGTGTGACAGCCTGTGTGTTAGTGCGGGAGGAGCTGGTATCTGAGAGTGGGACATGCTGTGCGTTAGTGAGTGTTTAGCTGGTATCTGAAAAAGCCACAGGCTGTGTGTTATTGAGGGAGGAGCTGGTATCTGAGAGTGGGACAGGCTGTGTGTTAGTGAAGGAGGATCTGGTATCTGAGATTGGGACAGGCTGTGTTAGTGAGGGAGGATCTGTTATCTGAGAGTGGGACAGGCTGTGTGTTAATGAGGAAGGAGCTGCTATCTGACAGTAGGACAGACTGTGTATTTGTGAGCGAGGATCTGGTATCTGAGAGTGGGACAGGCTATGTGTTAGTGAGGGAGGAGCTGTTATCTGAGAGTGGGACAGGTTGTGTGTTACGGAGGGAGGAGCTGGTATCTGAGAGTGGGAGAGCATGTGTGTTAGTGAGGGAGGAGCTGGTATCTGAGAGTGGGACAGCATGTCTGTTAATGAGTGAAGAGCTGGTATCTGAGAATGTGACAGGCTGCGTGTAAGTGATGGAGGAGCTGGTATCTGAGAATGAGACAGGCGGTGTGTTAGTGAGGGAGAAGCTGGTATCTAGAGTGGGACAGGCTGTGTGTTAGTGAGGGAGGAGCTGGTATCTGAGATTGGGACAAGCTGTGTGTTAGTGACAGAGCAGCTGGTATCTGAGAGTGGGACAGGCTGTGTGTTATTGAAGGATATTCTGGTATCTGAGATTGGGACAGGCTGTGTTAGTGAGGGAGGGTCTGTTATCTGAGAGTGGGACAGGCTGTGTGTTAATAAGAAAGGAGCTGGTTTCTGAGAGTAGTACAGACATTTTATTAGTGAGGGAGGAGCTGTTATCTGAAAGTTGGACAGTCTGTGTGTTAGTGAGGGAGGAGCTGGTATCTTTAAGTGGGACAGGCTGCGTGTTAATGAGGGAGGAGCTGGTATCTGAGACTGGGACAGGCTGTGTGTTAGTGAGTGTTGAGCTGGTATCTGAGACTGGGCCAGGCTGTGTGTTAGTGAGTGTTGAGCTGGAATCTGAGATTGGGACAGGCTGAATGTAAGTGAGGGAGGAGCTGGTATCTGAGAGAGGGACAGGCTGTCTGTTTGTGAGGGAGGAGCTGGTATCTGAGAGTGGGACAGGCTGTACGTTAATGAGGGATGAGCTGGTATCTGAGATTGGGACAGGCTGTGTGTTTGTGAGGGAGGATGTGGTATGTGAGATTGGGACAGACTGTGTGTTATTGAAGGATATTCTGGTATCTGAGAGTGGGAAAGGCTGTGTTAGTGAGGGAGCAGTTGGTATCTGAGAGTAGGCCACGCTGTGTGTTAGTGATTGAAGAGCTGGTATCTGAGACTGGGACAGGCTGTGTGATAGTGAGGGAGGAGCTGGTATCTGAGAGTGGGACAGGCTGTGTGTTAGTGATGGAGGAGATGGTATCTGAGAGTGGGACAGGCTTTCTGTTAGTGATTGAAAGCACGTTTCTGAGATTGAGACAGGCTGTGTGTTAGTGAGGACGGAGCTAGTATCTGAGAGTGGGACAGGCTGTATGTTACTGAGGGAGGAGCTTCTATCTGTGAGTGGGACAGGCTGTGTGTTAGTGAGGGAGGAGCTGGTATCTGAGAGTGGGACATGCTGTGTGTTAGTGAGGGAGAAGCTGGTATCTAGAGTGGAACAGGCTGTGTGTTACTGAGGGAGGAGCTGTTATCTGAGAGTGGGACAGGCTGTGTGTTAGTGAGGGAGAAGCTGGTATCTAGAGTGGGACAGGCTGTGTGTTAGTGAGGGAGGAGCTGGTATCTGAGATTGGGACAGGCTGTGTGTAAGTGAGAGAGGAGCTCATATCTGAGATTGGGACAGGCTGTGTGTTAGTGACAGATGAGCTAGTATCTGAGAGAGGGACAGGCTATGTGTTAGTGAGGGAGGAGCTGTTATCTGAGAGTGGGACAGGTTGTGTGTTACTGAGGGAAGAGCTGGTACCTGAGAGTGGGAGAGCATGTCTGTTAATGAGTACAGAGCTGGTATCTGAGAATATGACAGGCTGAGTGTCAGTGATGGAGGAGCTGGTATCTAGAGTGGGACAGGCTGTGTGTTAGTGAGGGAGAAGCTGGTATCTAGAGTGGAACAGGCTGTGTGTTAGTGAGGGAGGAGCTGTTATCTGAGAGTGGGACAGGTTGTGTGTTACTGAGGGAGGAGCTGGTATCTGAAAGTGGGAGAGCATGTGTGTTAGTGAGGGAGGAGCTGGTATCTGAGAGTGGGACAGGCTGTGTGTTACTGATGGAGGAGCTGGTATCTGAGATTGGGACAAGCTGTGTGTTAGTGACAGAGGAGCTGGTATCTGAGTGTGGGACAGGCTGTTTGTTATTGAAGGATATTCTGGTATCTGAGATTGGGACAGGCTGTGTTAGTGAGGGAGGATCTGTTATCTGAGAGTGGGACAGGCTGTGTGTTAGTAAGGAAGGAGCTGGTTTCTGAGAGTAGTACAGACATTTTATTAGTTAGGGAGGAGCTGGTATCTGAGAGTGGGACAGGCTGTGTGTTATGAGGGAGGAGCTGGTATCTGAGAGTGGGACAGGCTGTGTGTTAGTGAGGGAGGAGCTGGTATCTGTGAGTGGGACAGACTGTGTGTTTGTGAGGGAGGAGCTGGTATCTGAGAGTGGGTCAGGCTGTGTATTAATGAGGGAGGAGCTGGTATCTGAGAGTGGGACAGGCTGTGTGTTACTGAGGGAGGAGCTGGTATCTGAGACTGGGCCAGGCTGTGTGTTAGTGAGTGATGAGCTGGTATCTGAGATTGGGACAGGCTGAATGTAAGTGAGGGAGGAGGTTGTATCTGAGTGTGGTACAGTATATGTTTTAGTGAGGGAGGAGCTGGTATCTGAGAGTGGCACAGTCGGTGTGTTTGTGAGGGAGGAGCTGGTATCTGAGAGTGGGACAGACTGTCTGTTAGTAAGGGAGGATTTGGTATCTGAGAGTGGGACCGGCTGTGTGTTACTGAGGGAGAAGATGGTATCTGAGAGTGGGCCACGCTGTGTGATAGTGCCAGAGGAGCTGGAATCTGAGTGTGAGACAGGTTATCTGTTAGTCAGGGAGGAGGATTTATCTGAGAGTGGGACAGGCAGTTTTATTGAGGGAGGAGCTAGTATCTGAGAGTGTGACAGCCTGTGTGTTAGTGCGGGAGGAGCTGGTATCTGAGAGTGGGACATGCTGTGCGTTAGTGAGTGTTTAGCTGGTATCTGAAAAAGCCACAGGCTGTGTGTTATTGAGGGAGGAGCTGGTATCTGAGAGTGGGACAGGCTGTGTGTTAGTGAAGGAGGATCTGGTATCTGAGATTGGGACAGGCTGTGTTAGTGAGGGAGGATCTGTTATCTGAGAGTGGGACAGGCTGTGTGTTAATGAGGAAGGAGCTGCTATCTGACAGTAGGACAGACTGTGTATTTGTGAGCGAGGATCTGGTATCTGAGAGTGGGACAGGCTATGTGTTAGTGAGGGAGGAGCTGTTATCTGAGAGTGGGACAGGTTGTGTGTTACGGAGGGAGGAGCTGGTATCTGAGAGTGGGAGAGCATGTGTGTTAGTGAGGGAGGAGCTGGTATCTGAGAGTGGGACAGCATGTCTGTTAATGAGTGAAGAGCTGGTATCTGAGAATGTGACAGGCTGCGTGTAAGTGATGGAGGAGCTGGTATCTGAGAATGAGACAGGCGGTGTGTTAGTGAGGGAGAAGCTGGTATCTAGAGTGGGACAGGCTGTGTGTTAGTGAGGGAGGAGCTGGTATCTGAGATTGGGACAAGCTGTGTGTTAGTGACAGAGCAGCTGGTATCTGAGAGTTGGACAGGCTGTGTGTTATTGAAGGATATTCTGGTATCTGAGATTGGGACAGGCTGTGTTAGTGAGGGAGGGTCTGTTATCTGAGAGTGGGACAGGCTGTGTGTTAATAAGAAAGGAGCTGGTTTCTGAGAGTAGTACAGACATTTTATTAGTGAGGGAGGAGCTGTTATCTGAAAGTTGGACAGGCTGTGTGTTAGTGAGGGAGGAGCTGGTATCTGAGAGTGGGACAGTCTGTGTGTTAGTGAGGGAGGAGCTGGTATCTTTAAGTGGGACAGGCTGCGTGTTAATGAGGGAGGAGCTGGTATCTGAGACTGGGACAGGCTGTGTGTTAGTGAGTGTTGAGCTGGTATCTGAGACTGGGCCAGGCTGTGTGTTAGTGAGTGTTGAGCTGGAATCTGAGATTGGGACAGGCTGAATGTAAGTGAGGGAGGAGCTGGTATCTGAGAGAGGGACAGGCTGTCTGTTTGTGAGGGAGGAGCTGGTATCTGAGAGTGGGACAGGCTGTACGTTAATGAGGGATGAGCTGGTATCTGAGATTGGGACAGGCTGTGTGTTTGTGAGGGAGGATGTGGTATGTGAGATTGGGACAGACTGTGTGTTATTGAAGGATATTCTGGTATCTGAGAGTGGGAAAGGCTGTGTTAGTGAGGGAGCAGTTGGTATCTGAGAGTAGGCCACGCTGTGTGTTAGTGATTGAAGAGCTGGTATCTGAGACTGGGACAGGCTGTGTGATAGTGAGGGAGGAGCTGATATCTGAACGTGGGACAGGCTGTGTGTTGGTGAGGGATGAGCTGGTATCTGAGATTGGGACAGGCTGTGTGTTTGTGAGGGAGGATGTGGTATGTGAGATTGGGACAGACTGTGTGTTATTGCAGGATATTCTGGTATCTGAGAGTGGGAAAGGCTGTGTTAGTGAGGGAGCAGTTGGTATCTGAGAGTAGGCCACGCTGCGTGTTAGTGATTGAAGAGCTGGTATCTGAGACTGGGACAGGCTGTGTGATAGTGAGGGAGGAGCTGATATCTGAAAGTGGGACAGGCTGTGTGTTAGTTAGGGAGGAGCTGGTATCTGAGGGTGGGACAGTCTGTGTGCTAGTGAAGACGGAGCTAGTATCTGAGGGAGGGACAGGCTGTGTGTTAGTGAGGGAGGAGCTGGTATCTGAGTGTGGGACAGGCTGTGTGTTAGTGAGGGAGGAGTTGGTATCTCAGAGTGGGACAGGCTTTGTGTTAGTGAGGGAAGAGGTGGTTTCTGAGAGTGGTACGTGCTGTCTGTTCGGGAGAGAGGAGCTGGTATTTGAGAGTTGGACAGATTGTGTGTTAGTGATGGAGGAGTTGGTTTCTGAGAGTGGGACAGGCTGTGTGCTCGTGAGGGAGGAGCTGGAAACTGAGATTGGGACGTGCTGTGTGTTAGGGAGGGAGGAACTGGAATTTGAAAGTGGGACAGATTGTGTATTAGTGAGGGAGGAGCTGGTATCTGAGAATGGGACAGGCTGTGTGTTAGTGATGGAGGAGCTGGTATTGAGAGTGCGACAGTCTGTGTGTTAGTGAGGGAGGAGCTGATTTCTGAGAGTGGGACAAGCTGTGTTTAAGTGAGGGAGGAGTTGGTATCTGAGAGTGGGACAGGCTGTGTGTTACTGAAGGGAGAAGCTGGTATCTAAGATTGGGAAATGCTGTGTGTAAGTCAGAGAGGAGATGGTATCTGAGAGAGGGACAGGCTGTGTGGTAGTGAGGGAGAAGCTGGTATCTGAGAGTCGGACAGGCTGTGTGTTAGTGATGGAGGAGCTGGTATTGAGAGTGCGACAGTCTGTGTGTTAGTGAGGGTGGAGCTGATTTCTGAGAGTGGGACAAGCTGTGTTTAAGTGAGGGAGGAGTTGGTATCTGAGAGTGGGACAGGCTGTGTGTTACTGAAGGGAGAAGCTGGTATCTAAGATTGGGAAATGCTGTGTGTAAGTGAGAGAGGAGATGGTATCTGAGAGTGTGACAGGCTGTGTGGTAGTGAGGGAGAAGCTGGTATCTGAGAGTCGGACAGGCTGTGTGTTAGTGATGGAGGTGCTGGTATCTGAGAATGAGACAGGCTGTGTGTTAGTGAGGGAGGAGCTGGTATCTGAGAGTGGTACAGGCTGTGTGTTAGTGAGGGAGAAGCTGGTATCTGAGAGTGGGACAGGCTGTGTGTTAGTGAGGGAGGAGCTGGTATCTGAGAGTGGGACAGGCTGTGTGTTACTGAGAGAGGAGCTGGTATCTGAGAGTGGGGCAGGCTGTGTGTTAGTGAGAGAGAGCTGGTATCTGAGATTGGGACAGGCTGTGTGTTATTGACAGAGGAGCTGGTATCTGAGAGTGGGACAGGCTGCGTGTTATTGAAGGATATTCTGGTATGTGAGATTGGGACAGGCTGTGTTATTGAGGGAGCAGCTGGTATCTGAGAGTAGGCCACGCTGTGTGTTAGGGATTGAAGAGCTGGTATCTGAGAGTGAGACAGGCTGTGAGTTAGTGAGGGAGGAGCTGGTATCTGAGAGTGAGACATGCTGTGTGTTAGTGAGGGAGGCCCTGGTATCAGAGAGTGGGGCAGGCTGTGTGTTAGTGAGTGAAGAGCTGGTATCTGAGATTAGGACAGTCTGTGTGTAATGAGGGAGGAGACAGTATCTGAGAGTTGGAAGTGCTGTGTGTTAGGGAGGGAGGAGCTGGTATCTGAGAGTGGGACAGACTGTGTGTTAGCGAGGGAGGAGCTGGTATCTGAGAGTGGGACAAGCTGTGTGTAAGTGAGAGAGGAGCTGGTATCTGAGAGTGGGACAGGCTGTGTGTTAGTGAGGGAGGAGCTGGTATCTGAGAGTGACAATGGTTGTGTTATAGTAAAGGAGGAGCTGGTATCTGAGAATGGGAAAGGCTGTGTTAGTGATGGAGGAGCTGGCATCTGAGAGTGGGACAGGCTGTGCGTTATTGAAGGATATGCTGGTATCTGAGAGTGGGACAAGCTGTGTGTAAGTGAGAGAGGACCTGGTATCTGAGACTGCATCAGGCTGCGTGTTAGTGAGAGAGGAGCTTGTATCTGAAGGTGGGGCAGGCTGTGTGTTAGTGAGGGAGGAGCTCGTATCCGAAAGTGGGACAGGCTGTGTGTTAGTGAGGGAGGAGGTGGTATCTGGGAGTGGGACGTGATGTGTGTTAGGGAGGGAGGAGCTGGTACCTGAGAGTGGGACACATTGTGTGTTAGTGATGGAGGAGATGGTATCTGAGAGTGGGACAGGCTGTCTGTTAGTGATGGAGGAGCACGTATCTGAGATTGAGACAAGCTGTGTGTTAGTGAGGACGGAGCTAGTATCTGAGAGTGGGACAGGCTGTGTGTTAGTTAGGAAGGAGCTGGTATGTGAGAGTGGGGCAGGCAGTGTGTTAGTGAGGGAGGAGCTGGTATCTGAGAGTGGGACAGGTTGTGTGTTAGGGAGGGAGGAGCTTGTATCTGTGAGTGGGACAGGCTGTGTGTTAGTTAGGAAGGAGCTGGTATGTGAGAGTGGGGCAGGCAGTGTGTTAGTGAGGGAGGAGCTGGTATCTGAGAGTGGGACAGGTTGTGTGTTAGGGAGGGAGGAGCTTGTATCTGAGTTTGGGACACATTGTGTGTTAGTGATGGAGGACCAGGTATCTGAGAGTGGGACAGGCTGTGTGTTAGTGATGGAGGAGCTGGGATCTGAGAATGAGACATGCTGTGTGTTAGTGAGGGAGGAGCAGGGATCTGAGAGTGGGACAGGCTGTGTGTTAGTGAGGGAGGAGATGGTATCTGAGAGTGGGACAGATTGTGTATTAGTGATGGAGGAGCTGGTATCTGATAGTGGGACAGGCTGTGTGTTAGTGAGGGAGGAGCTGGTATCTGAGAGTGGGACAGGCTGTGTGTTAGTGAGGGAGGAGCTGGTATCTGAGAGTGGGACAGGCTGTGTGTTAGTGAGGGAGGAGCTTCTATCTGTGAGTGGGACAGGCTGTGTGTTAGTGAGGGAGGAGCTGGTATCTGAGAGTGGGACAGGCAGTGTGTTAGTTAGGGAGGAGCTGGTATCTGAGAGTGGGAAAGGCAGTGTGTTCGTGATGAAGGAGCAGATATCTGAGAGTGGGACAGGCTGTGTGTTAGTGATGGAAGAGCTGGTATCTGAGAGTGAGACAGGCTGTGTGTTAGTGACGGAGGAGCTGGGATCTGAGAGTGAGACATGCTGTGTGTTAGTGAGGGCGGAGCTGGTATCTGATATTGGGACAGTCTGTGTGTTAGCGAAGGAGGAGCTGGTATCTGAGAGTGGGACAGACTGTGTGTTAGTGAGGGAGGAGCTGGTATCTGTGAATGGGACAGGCTGTTTGTTAGTGACGGAGGAGCTGGGATCTGAGAGTGAGACATGCTGTGTGTTAGTAAGGGAGGAGCTGGTATCAGAGAGTGGGGCAGGCTGTGTGTTAGTGAGGGAGGAGCAGGTATCTGAGAGTTGGACGTGCTGTGTGTTAGGGAGGGAGCAACTGGTATCAGCGAGTGGGACAGATTGTGTATTAGTGAGGGAGGAGCTGGTATCTGATAGTGGGACAGGCTGTGTGTTAGTGAGGGAGGAGCAGGTATCTGAGAGTGGGACAGTCTGTGTGTTAGCGAGGGAGGAGCTGGTATCTGAGAGTGGGACAGACTGTGTGTTAGTGAGGGAGGAGCTGTAATCAGTGAATGGGACAGGCTGTGTGTTAGTGATGGAGGAGCTGGTATCAGAGAGTGGGACAGGCTGTGTGTTACTGAGGGAGAAGCTGGTATCTGAGAGTGGGACAGGCAGTGTGTAAGTGAGAGAGGAGCTTTTATCAGAGAGTGTGACAGGCTGTGTATTAGTGAGGGAGGAGCTGGTATCAGAGAGTGGGGCAGGCTGGGTGTTAGTGAGGGAGGAGCTGGTATTTGAGAGGGGGACAGGCTGTGTTATTGAGGCAGGGGCCGGTATCTGAGAATGGGACAGGGTGTGTTATTGAGGGAGGAGCTGGTATCTGAGAGTGGGACAGGATGTGTGTTAGTGATGGAGGAGCTGGTATCTGAGAGTGGGACAGGCTGTGTGTTAGTGAGGGAGGTGCTGGTATCTGAGAGTGGGACACATTGTGTGTTAGTGATGGAGGAGATGGTATCTGAGAGTGGGACAGGCTGTCTGTTAGTGATGGAGGAGCACGTATCTGAGATTGAGACAAGCTGTGTGTTAGTGAGGACGGAGCTAGTATCTGCGAGTGGGACAGGCTGTATGTTAGTGAGGGAGGAGCTTCTATCTGTGAGTGGGACAGGCTGTGTGTTAGTTAGGAAGGAGCTGGTATTTGAGAGTGGGGCAGGCAGTGTGTTAGTGAGGGAGGAGCTGGTATCTGAGAGTGGGACAGGTTGTGTGTTAGGGAGGGAGGAGCTTGTATCTGAGTTTGGGACACATTCTGTGTTAGTGATGGAGGAGCTGGGATCTGAGAATGAGACATGCTGTGTGTTAGTGAGGGAGGAGCAGGGATCTGAGAGTGGGACAGGCTGTGTGTTAGTGAGGGAGGAGCTGGTATCTGAGAGTGGGACAGGCTGTGTGTTAGTGAGGGAGGAGCTTCTATCTGTGAGTGGGACAGGCTGTGTGTTAGTGAGGGAGGAGCTGGTATCTGAGAGTGGGACAGGCAGTGTGTTAGTTAGGGAGGAGCTGGTATCTGAGAGTGGGAAAGGCAGTGTGTTCGTGATGAAGGAGCAGATATCTGAGAGTGGGACAGGCTGTGTGTTAGTGATGGTGGAGCTGGTATCTGAGAGTGAGACAGGCTGTGTGTTAGTGACGGAGGAGCTGGGATCTGAGAGTGAGACATGCTGTGTGTTAGTGAGGGCGGAGCTGGTATCTGATAGTGGGACAGTCTGTGTGTTAGCGAAGGAGGAGCTGGTATCTGAGAGTGGGACAGACTGTGTGTTAGTGAGGGAGGAGCTGGTATCTGTGAATGGGACATGCTGTGTGTTAGTAAGGGAGGAGCTGGTATCAGAGAGTGGGGCAGGCTGTGTGTTAGTGAGGGAGGAGCAGGTATCTGAGAGTTGGACGTGCTGTGTGTTAGGGAGGGAGCAACTGGTATCAGCGAGTGGGACAGATTGTGTATTAGTGAGGGAGGAGCTGGTATCTGATAGTGGGACAGGCTGTGTGTATGTGAGGGAGAAGCTGGTATCTGAGAATGGGACAGGCTGTGTGTTCGTGATGGAGGAGCTCGTATTGAGAGTGGGACAGTCTGTGTGTTAGTGAGGGAGGAGCTGATTTCTGAGAGTGGGACAGGCTGTGTGTGACTGAAGGGAGAAGCTGGTATCGAAGATTGGGAAATGCTGTGTGTAAGTGAGAGAGGAGATGGTATCTGAGAGTGTGACAGGCTGTGTGGTAGTGAGGGAGAAGCTGGTATCTGAGAGTCGGACAGGCTGTGTGTTAGTGATGGAGGAGCTGGTATCTGAGGATGAGACAGGCTGTGTGTGACTGAGGAAGAAGCTGGTATCTGAGTGGTACAGGCTGTGTGTTAGTGAGGGAGAAGCTGGTATCTGAGAGTGGGACAGGCTGTGTGTTAGTGAGGGAGGAGCTGGTATCTGAGAGTGGGACAGGCTGTGTGTTAGTGAGGGAGGAGCTGGTATCTGAGAGTGAGACAGGCTGTGTGTTACTGAGAGAGGAGCTGGTAATTGAGAGTGGGAGAGGCTGTGTGTTAGTGAGAGAGGAGCTGGTATCTGAGATTGGGACAGGCTGTGTGTTATTGACAGAGGAGCTGGTATCTGAGAGTGGGACAGGCTGTGTGTTATTGAAGGATATTCTGGTATCTGAGATTGGGACAGGCTGTGTTATTGAGGGAGCAGCTGGTATCTGAGAGTAGGCCACGCTGTGTGTTCGGGATTGAAGAGCTGGTATCTGAGAGTGAGACAGGCTGTGTGTTAGTGAGAGAGGAGCTGGTATCTGAGAGTGGGACAGGCTGTATGATAGTGAGGGAGGAGCTGATATCTGAAAGTGGGACAGGCTGTGTGTCAGTGACCAAGGAGCTGGTATCTGAGAGTGGGAGAGGCTGTGTGTTAGTGAGGGAAGAGCTGGTATCTGAGAGTGGGACAGGCTGTGTGTTAGTGATGGAGGAGCAGGTATCTGAGAGTGGGACAGGCTGTGTGTTAGTGACGGAGGATCTGGGATCTGAGAGTGGGACAGATTGTGTGTTAGTGAGGGAGGAGCAGGTATCTGAGAGTGGGACCGGCTGGATGTTCGTGAGGGAGAAGCTGGTATCTGAGAGTGGGACAAGCTGTGTGTAAGTGAGAGAGGAGCTGGTATCTGAGAGTGGGACAGGCTGTGTGTTAGTGATGGAGGAGCTGGTATCTGAGAGTGGGACAGGCTGTGTGTTAGTGAGGGAGGAGCTGGTATCTGAGAGTGGGACAGGCTGTGTGTTAGTGAGGGAGGAGATGGTATCTGAGAGTGGGACAGGCTGTCTGTTAGTGATTGAAAGCACGTTTCTGAGATTGAGACAGGCTGTGTGTTAGTGAGGACGGAGCTAGTATCTGAGAGTGGGACAGGCTGTATGTTACTGAGGGAGGAGCTTCTATCTGTGAGTGGGACAGGCTGTGTGTTAGTGAGAGAGGAGCTGGTATCTGTGAGTGGGACAGGCAGTGTGTTAGTGATGAAGGAGCAGGTATCTGAGAGTGGGACAGGCTGTGTGTTAGTGAGGGAGGAGCTTGTATCTGAGAGTCGGACAGCATGTCAGTTAATGAGTTAAGAGCTGGTATCTGAGAATGTGACAGGCTGAGTGTCAGTGATGGAGGAGCTGGTATCTGAGAGTGGGACAGGCTGTGTGTTAGGGAGGGAGGAGCTGGTATCTGAAAGTGGGAGAGCATGTGTGTTAGTGAGGGAGGAGTTGTTATCTGAGAATGTGACAGGCTGAGTGTTAGTGAGGGAGGAGCTGGTACCTGAGAGTGGGAGAGCATGTCTGTTACTGAGTACAGAGCTGGTATCTGAGAATATGACAGGCTGAGTGTCAGTGATGGAGGAGCTGGTATCTGAGAATGAGACAGACTGTGTGTTAGTGACGGAGGAGCTGGTATCTAGAGTGGGACAGGCTGTGTGTTAGTGAGGGAGAAGCTGGTATCTAGAGTGGAACAGGCTGTGTGTTAGTGAGGGAGGAGCTGTTATCTGAGAGTGGGACAGGTTGTGTGTTACTGAGGAGGGAGCTGGTATCTGAAAGTGGGAGAGCATATGTGTTAGTGAGGGAGGAGCTGGTATCTGAGAGTGGGACAGGCTGTGTGTTACTGATGGAGGAGCTGGTATCTGAGATTGGGACAAGCTGTGTGTTAGTGACAGAGGAGCTGGTATCTGAGTGTGGGACAGGCTGTGTGTTATTGAATGATATTCTGGTATCTGAGATTGGGACAGGCTGTGTTAGTGAGGGAGGATCTGTTATCTGAGAGTGGGACAGGCTGTGTGTTAGTAAGGAAGGAGCTGGTTTCTGAGAGTAGTACAGACATTTTATTAGTTAGGGAGGAGCTGGTATCTGAGAGTGGGACAGGCTGTGTGTTAGTGAGGGAGGAGCTGGTATCTGTGAGTGGGACAGACTGTGTGTTTGTGAGGGAGGAGCTGGTATCTGAGAGTGGGTCAGGCTGTGTGTTAATGAGGGAGGAGCTGGTATCAGAGAGTGGGACAGGCTGTGTGTTACTGAGGGAGGAGCTGGTATCTGAGACTGGGCCAGGCTGTGTGTTAGTGAGTGATGAGCTGGTATCTGAGATTGGGACACGCTGAATGTAAGTGAGGGAGGAGGTTGTATCTGAGTGTGGGACAGTCTATGTGTTAGTGAGGGAGGAGCTGGTATCTGAAAGTGGGAGAGCATGTGTGTTAGTGAGGGAGGAGTTGTTATCTGAGAATGTGACAGGCTGAGTGTTAGTGAGGGAGGAGCTGGTACCTGAGAGTGGGAGAGCATATCTGTTAATGAGTACAGAGCTGGTATCTGAGAATATGACAGGCTGAGTGTCAGTGATGGAGGAGCTGGTATCTGAGAATGAGACAGACTGTGTGTTAGTGACGGAGGAGCTGGTATCTAGAGTGGGACAGGCTGTGTGTTAGTGAGGGAGAAGCTGGTATCTAGAGTGGGACAGGTTGTGTGTTACTGAGGGAGGAGCTGGTATCTGAAAGTGGGAGAGCATGTGTGTTAGTGAGGGAGGAGCTGGTATCTGAGAGTGGGACAGGCTGTGTGTTACTGATGGAGGAGCTGGTATCTGAGATTGGGACAAGCTGTGTGTTAGTGACAGAGGAGCTGGTATCTGAGTGTGGGACAGGCTGTGTGTTATTGAAGGATATTCTGGTATCTGAGATTGGGACAGGCTGTGTTAGTGAGGGAGGATCTGTTATCTGAGAGTGGGACAGGCTGTGTGTTAGTAAGGAAGGAGCTGGTTTCTGAGAGTAGTACAGACATTTTATTAGTTAGGGAGGAGCTGGTATCTGAGAGTGGGACAGGCTGTGTGTTAGTGAGGGAGGAGCTGGTATCTGTGAGTGGGACAGACTGTGTGTTTGTGAGGGAGGAGCTGGTATCTGAGAGTGGGTCAGGCTGTGTGTTAATGAGGGAGGAGCTGGTATCAGAGAGTGGGACAGGCTGTGTGTTACTGAGGGAGGAGCTGGTATCTGAGACTGGGCCAGGCTGTGTGTTAGTGAGTGATGAGCTGTTATCTGAGATTGGGACACGCTGAATGTAAGTGAGGGAGGAGGTTGTATCTGAGTGTGGGACAGTCTATGTGTTAGTGAGGGAGGAGCTGGTATCTGAGAGTGGCACAGTCGGTGTGTTTGTGAGGGAGGAGCTGGTGTCTGAGAGTGGGACAGACTGTCTGTTAGTAAGGGAGGATCTGTTATCTGAGAGTGGGACCGGCTGTGTGTTACTGAGGGAGAAGATGGTATCTGAGAGTGGGCCACGCTGTGTGATAGTGCCAGAGGAGCTGGAATCTGAGTGTGAGACAGGTTATATGTTAGTCAGGGAGGAGGATTTATCTGAGAGTGGGACAGGCAGTTTTATTGAGGGAGGAGCTAGTATCTGAGAGTGTGACAGCCTGTGTGTTAGTGCAGGAGGAGCTGGTACCTGAGAGTGGGACAGGCTGTGTGTTAGTGAAGGAGGATCTGGTATCTGAGAGTGGGACAGGCTGTGTGTTAGTGAGGAAGGAGCTGCTATCTGACAGTAGGACAGACTGTGTATTTGTGAGCGAGGATCTGGTATCTGAGAGTGGGACAGGCTATGTGTTAGTGAGGGAGGAGCTGGTATCTGAGAGTGAGACAGGTTGTGTGTTACGGAGGGAGGAGCTGGTATCTGAGAGTGGGAGAGCATGTGTGTTAGTGAGGGAGGAGCTGGTATCTGAGAGTGGGACAGCATGTCTGTTAATGAATGAAGAGCTGGTATCTGAGAATGTGACAGGCTGAGTGTAAGTGATGGAAGAGCTGGTATCTGAGAATGAGACAGGCGGTGTGTTAGTGAGGGAGAAGCTGGTATCTAGAGTGGGACTGGCTGTGTGTTAGTGAGGGAGGAGCTGGTATCTGAGATTGGGACAAGCTGTGTGTTAGTGACAGAGCAGCGGGTATCTGAGAGTTGGACAGGCTGTGTGTTATTGAAGGATATTCTGGTATCTGAGATTGGGACAGGCTGTGTTAGTGAGGGAGGGTCTGTTATCTGAGAGTGGGACAGGCTGTGTGTTAATAAGAAAGGAGCTGGTTTCTGAGAGTAGTACAGACATTTTATTAGTGAGGGAGGAGCTGGTATCTGAAAGTTGGACAGGCTGTGTGTTAGTGAGGGAGGAGCTGGTATCTGAGAGTGGGACAGTCTGTGTGTTAGCGAGGGAGGAGCTGGTATCTTTAAGTGGGACAGGCTGCGTGTTAATGAGGGAGGAGCTGGTATCTGAGACTGGGCCAGGCTGTGTGTTAGTGAGTGTTGAGCTGGTATCTGAGACTGGGCCAGGCTGTGTGTTAGTGAGTGTTGAGCTGGTATCTGAGACTGGGACAGGCTGTGTGATAGTGAGGGAGGAGCTGGTATCTGAGAGTGGGACAGACTGTGTGCTAGTGAAGACGGAGCTAGTATCTGAGGGAGGGACAGGCTGTGTGTTAGTGAGGGAGGAGCTGGTATCTGAGTGCGGGACAGACTGTGTGTTAGTGAGGGAGGAGTTGTTATCTCAGAGTGGGACAGGCTGTGTGTTAGTGAGGGAAGAGGTGGTGTCTGAGAGTGGTACGTGCTGTCTGTTCGGGAGAGAGGAGCTGGTATTTGAGAGTTGGACAGATTGTGTGTTAGTGATGGAGGAGTTGGTTTCTGAGAGTGGGACAGGCTGTGTGCTCGTGAGGGAGGAGCTGGAAACTGAGATTGGGACGTGCTGTGTGTTAGGGAGGGAGGAACTGGAATTTGAAAGTGGGACAGATTGTGTATTAGTGAGGGAGGAGCTGGTATCTGAGAATGGGACAGGCTGTGTGTTAGTGATGGAGGAGCTGGTATTGAGAGTGCGACAGTCTGTGTGTTAGTGAGGGAGGAGCTGATTTCTGAGAGTGGGACAAGCTGCGTTTAAGTGAGGGAGGAGTTGGTATCTGAGAGTGGGACAGGCTGAGTGTTACTGAAGGTAGAAGCTGGTATCTAAGATTGGGAAATGCTGTGTGTAAGTGAGAGAGGAGATGGTATCTGAGAGTGTGACAGGCTGTGTGGTAGTGAGCGAGAAGCTGGTATCTGAGAGTCGGACAGGCTGTGTGTTAGTGATGGAGGTGCTGGTATCTGAGAATGAGACAGGCTGTGTGTTAGTGAGGGAGGAGCTGGTATCTGAGAGTGGTACAGGCTGTGTGTTAGTGAGGGAGAAGCTGGTATCTGAGAGTGGGACAGGCTGTGTGTTAGTGAGGGAGGAGCTGGTATCTGAGAGTGGGACAGGCGGTGTGTTACTGAGAGAGGAGCTGGTATCTGAGAGTGGGGCAGGCTGTGTGTTAGTGAGAGAGAGCTGGTATCTGAGATTGGGACAGGCTGTGTGTTATTGACAGAGGAGCTGGTATCTGAGAGTGGGACAGGCTGCGTGTTATTGAAGGATATTCTGGTATGTGAGATTGGGACAGGCTGTGTTATTGAGGGAGCAGCTGGTATCTGAGAGTAGGCCACGCTGTGTGTTAGGGATTGAAGAGCTGGTATCTGAGAGTGAGACAGGCTGTGAGTTAGTGAGGGAGGAGCTGGTATCTGAGAGTGAGACATGCTGTGTGTTAGTGAGGGAGGCCCTGGTATCAGAGAGTGGGGCAGGCTGTGTGTTAGTGAGTGAAGAGCTGGTATCTGAGATTAGGACAGTCTGTGTGTAATGAGGGAGGAGCCAGTATCTGAGAGTTGGAGGTGCTGTGTGTTAGCGAGGGAGGAGCTGGTATCTGAGAGTGGGACAAGCTGTGTGTAAGTGAGAGAGGAGCTGGTATCTGAGAGTGGGACAGGCTGTGTGTTAGTGAGGGAGGAGCTGGTATCTGAGAGTGACAATGGTTGTGTTATAGTAAAGGAGGAGCTGGTATCTGAGAATGGGAAAGTCTGTGTTAGTGATGGAGGAGCTGGCATCTGAGAGTAGGACAGGCTGTGCGTTATTGAAGGATATGCTGGTATCTGAGAGTGGGACAAGCTGTGTGTAAGTGAGAGAGGACCTGGTATCTGAGACTGCATCAGGCTGTGTGTTAGTGAGGGAGGAGCTCGTATCCGAAAGTGGGACAGGCTGTGTGTTAGTGAGGGAGGAGGGGGTATCTGGGAGTGGGACGTGATGTGTGTTAGGGAGGGAGGAGCTGGTACCTGAGAGTGGGACACATTGTGTGTTAGTGATGGAGGAGATGGTATCTGAGAGTGGGACAGGCTGTCTGTTAGTGATGGAGGAGCACGTATCTGAGATTGAGACAAGCTGTGTGTTAGTGAGGACGGAGCTAGTATCTGAGAGTGGGACAGGCTGTGTGTTAGGGAGGGAGGAGCTTGTATCTGAGTTTGGGACACATTGTGTGTTAGTGATGGAGGAGCAGGTATCTGAGAGTGGGACAGGCTGTGTGTTAGTGACGGAGGAGCTGGGATCTGAGAGTGGGACAGGCTGTGTGTTAGTGAGGGAGGAGATGGCATCTGAGAGTGGGACAGATTGTGTATTAGTGATGGAGGAGCTGGTATCTGATAGTGGGACAGGCTGTGTGTTAGTGAGGGAAGAGCTGGTATCTGAGAGTGGGACAGGCTGTGTGTTAGTGAGGGAGGAGCTGGTATCTGAGAGTGGGACAGGCTGTGTGTTAGTGAGGGAGGAGCTGGTACCTGAGAGTGGGACAGGCAGTGTGTTAGTTAGGGAGGAGCTGGTATCTGAGAGTGGGACAGGCAGTGTGTTCGTGATGAAGGAGCAGATATCTGAGAGTGGGACAGGCTGTGTGTTAGTGAGGGAGGAGCATGTATCTGAGTTGGGACACATTGTGTGTTAGTGATGGAGGAGCTGGTATCTGAGAGTGAGACAGGCTGTGTGTTAGTGACGGAGGAGCTGGGATCTGAGAGTGAGACATGCTGTGTGTTAGTGAGGGCGGAGCTGGTATCTGATAGTGGGACAGTCTGTGGGTTAGCGAAGGAGGAGCTGGTATCTGAGAGTGGGACAGACTGTGTGTTAGTGAGGGAGGAGCTGGTATCTGTGAATGGGACAGGCTGTTTGTTAGTGACGGAGGAGCTGGGATCTGAGAGTGAGACATGCTGTGTGTTAGTAAGGGAGGAGCTGGTATCAGAGAATGGGGCAGGCTGTGTGTTAGTGAGGGAGGAGCAGGTATCTGAGAGTTGGACGTGCTGTGTGTGAGGGAGGGAGAAACTGGTATCAGAGAGTGGGACAGATTGTGTATTAGTGAGGGAGGAGCTGGTATCTGATAGTGGGACAGGCTGTGTGTTAGTGAGGGAGGAGAAGGTATCTGAGAGTGGGACAGTCTGTGTGTTAGCGAGGGAGGAGCTGGTATCTGAGAGTGGGACAGACTGTGTGTTAGTGAGGGAGGAGCTGTAATCTGTGAATGGGACAGGCTGTGTGTTAGTGATGGAGGAGCTGGTATCAGAGAGTGGGACAGGCTGTGTGTTACTGAGGGAGAAGCTGGTATCTGAGAGTGGGACAGGCAGTGTGTAAGTGAGAGAGGAGCTTTTATCAGAGAGTGCGACAGGCTGTGTGTTAGTGAGGGAGGAGCAGGTATCTGAGAGTGAGACAGGCTGTGTGGTAGTGAGGGAGAAGCTGGTATCTGATAGTGGGACAGGCTGTGTGTTAGTGAGGGAGGAGCTGGTATCTGAGAGTGGGACAGTCTGTGTGTTAGCGAGGGAGGAGCGGGTATCTGAGAGTGGGACAGGCTATGTGTTACTGAGGGAGGAGCTGGTATCTGAGAGTGGGACAGGAAGTATGTTAGTGAGGGAGGAGCTTCTATCTGTGAGTGGAACAGGCTGTGTGCTAGTTAGGGAGGAGCTGGTATCTGAGAGTGGGGCAGGCAGTGTGTTAGTGAGGGAGGAGCTTGTATCTGAGTTTGGGACACTGTGTGTTAGTGATGGAGGAGCTGGTATCTGAGAGTGGGACAGGCTGTGTGTTAGTGAGGGAGCAGCTGGTTTCTGAGAGTGGGACAGGCTGTGTGTTAGTGAGGGAGGAGCTGGTATCAGAGAGTGGGACATGCTGTGTGTTAGTAAGGGAGGAGCTTGTATTAGAGAGTGGGGCAGTCTGTGTTTTAGTGAAGGAGGAGCTGGTATCTGAGAGAGGGTCAGGCTGTGTGTTAGTGAGGGAGGAGCAGGTATCTGAGAGTTGGACGTGCTGTGTGTTAGGGAGGGAGCAACTGGTATCAGAGAGTGGGACAGATTGTTTATAAGTGAGGGAGGAGCTGGTATCTGATAGTGGGACAGGCTGTGTGTTAGTGAGGGAGGAGCTGGTATCTGAGAGTGGGACAGTCTGTGTGTTAGCGAGGGAGGAGCTGGTATCTGAGAGTGGGACAGACTGTGTGTTAGTGAGGGAGGAGCTGCTATCTGAGAGTGGGACAGGCAGTGTGTAAGTGAGAGAGGAGCTGGTATCTGAGAGTGGGACAGGCTGTGTGTTAGTGATGGAGGAGCTGGTATCAGAGAGTGGGACAGGCTGTGTGTTACTGAGGGAGAAGCTGGTATCTGAGAGTGGGACAGGCAGTGTGTAAGTGAGAGAGGAGCTTT
This sequence comes from Isurus oxyrinchus, assembly GCA_026770705.1. Classification (NCBI taxonomy): domain Eukaryota; kingdom Metazoa; phylum Chordata; class Chondrichthyes; order Lamniformes; family Lamnidae; genus Isurus; species Isurus oxyrinchus. The sequence continues at coordinate 153,591 of JANJGN010000815.1, forward strand.
TATCAGAGAGTGCGACAGGCTGTGTATTAGTGAGGGAGGAGCTGGTATCTGAGAGTGCGACAGGCTGTGTATTAGTGAGGGAGGAGCTGGTATCAGAGAGTGGGACAGGCTGTGTTATTGAGGCAGGGGCTGGTATCTGAGAGTGGGACAGGCTGTGTGTTAGTGAGGGAGGAGCAGGTATCTGAGAGTGAGACAGGCTGTGTTAGTGAGAGAGGATCTGTTATCTGAGAGTGGGACAGGTTGTGTGTTAGTGATGAAGGAGCTGGTATCTGAGAGAGGGACAGGCTATGTGTTACTGAGGGAGGAACTGGTATCTGAGAGTGGGACAGTCTGTGTGTTAGTGATGGAGGAGCTGGTATCTGAGAGTGGGACAGACTGTGTTGGTGATGGAGGAGCTGGTATCTGAGAGAGGGCCAGGTTGTGTGTTAGTGAGTGAAGAGCAGGTATCTGAGATTAGGACAGGCTGTGTATAATGAGGGAGGAGCTGGTATCTGAGAGCAGGACAGGCTGTGTGTTAGTGAGGGAGCAGCTGGTATCTGAGAGCGGGACAGGCTGTGTGTAAGTGAGGGAGTAGTTGGTATCTGAGAGTGGGACAGACTGTGTGTTTGTGATGGAGGAGCTGGTATCTGAGAGTGGGACAGGCTGTGTGTTACTGAGGGAGAAGCTGGTATCTAAGATTGGGAAATGCTGTGTGTAAGTGAGAGAGGAGATGGTATCTGAGAGTGTGATAGGCCGTGTGTTAGTGAAGGATACTCTAGTATTTGAGATTGGGACAGGCTGTGTCAGTGAGGGAGGTGCTGGTATCTGCGAGTGGGACAGGCTGTGTTACTGAGGGAACATCTCTTATCTGAGTGTCGGACAGGCTGTGTCTTAGAGAGGAAGGATCTGGTATCTGAGAGTAGGACAGAGAGGAAGGATCTGGTATCTGAGAGTAGGACAGACTGAGCATTAGTGAGGGAGGAACTGGTATCTGAGAGTGGGACTTGCTGTGCATTGGTGAGGTTGGAGATGGTATCTTAAAGAGGCACAGGCTATGTGTTTGTGAGTGAAGAGCTGGTATCTGAGAGTGGGCCAGGCTGTGTGTTCGTGAGTGAAGAGCTGGTATCTGAGATTGGGAAGGGCTGTGTGTTATTGAGGGAGGAGGTGGGATCTGAGAGTGGGACAGGCTGGGTGTTAGTGACGGAGGATCTGGGATCTGAGAGTGGGACAGATTGTGTGTTAGTGAGGGAGGAGCAGGTATCTGAGAGTGGGACCGGCTGGATGTTCGTGAGGGAGAAGCTGGTATCTGAGAGTGGGACAAGCTGTGTGTAAGTGAGAGAGGAGCTGGTATCTGAGAGTGGGACAGGCTGTGTGTTAGTGATGGAGGAGATGGTATCTGAGAGTGGGACAGGCTTTCTGTTAGTGATTGAAAGCACGTTTCTGAGATTGAGACAGGCTGTGTGTTAGTGAGGACGGAGCTAGTATCTGAGAGTGGGACAGGCTGTATGTTACTGAGGGAGGAGCTTCTATCTGTGAGTGGGACAGGCTGTGTGTTAGTTAGGGGGGAGCTGGTTTCTGAGAGTGGGACAGGCAGTGTGTTAGTGATGAAGGAGCAGGTATCTGAGAGTGGGACAGGCTGTGTGTTAGTGAGGGAGGAGCTTGTATCTGAGAGTGGGACAGCATGTCAGTTAATGAGTTAAGAGCTGGTATCTGAGAGTGGGACAGGCTGTGTGTTAGTGAGGGAGGAGCTGGTATCTGAGAATGAGACAGGCTGTGTGTTAGTGAGGGAGAAGCTGGTATCTAGAGTGGGACAGGTTGTGTGTTACTGAGGGAGGAGCTGGTATCTGAAAGTGGGAGAGCATGTGTGTTAGTGAGGGAGGAGCTGGTATCTGAGAATGTGACAGGCTGAGTGTTAGTGAGGGAGGAGCTGGTATCTGAGAGTGGGACATGCTGTGTGCTATTGAGGGAGAAGCTGGTATCTAGAGTGGGACAGGCTGTGTGTTAGTGAGGGAGGAGCTGGTATCTGAGATTGGGACAAGCTGTGTGTAAGTGAGAGAGGAACTGATATCTGAGATTGGGACAGGCTGTGTGTTAGTGACAGATGAGCTGGTATCTGAGAGAGGGACAGGCAGTGTGTAAGTGAGAGAGGAGCTGGTATCTGAGAGTGGGACAGGCTGTGTGTTAGTGATGGAGGAGCTGGTATCAGAGAGTGGGACAGGCTGTGTGTTACTGAGGGAGAAGCTGGTATCTGAGAGTGGGACAGGCAGTGTGTAAGTGAGAGAGGAGCTTTTATCAGAGAGTGCGACAGGCTGTGTATTAGTGATGGAGGAGCTGGTATCTGAGAGTGCGACAGGCTGTGTATTAGTGAGGGAGGAGCTGGTATCAGAGAGTGGGACAGGCTGTGTTATTGAGGCAGGGGCTGGTATCTGAGAGTGGGACAGGCTGTGTGTTAGTGAGGGAGGAGCAGGTATCTGAGAGTGAGACAGGCTGTGTTAGTGAGAGAGGATCTGTTATCTGAGAGTGGGACAGGTTGTGTTTTAGTGATGAAGGAGCTGGTATCTGAGAGCAGGACAGACTGAGTATTAGTGAGCATGGATCTGGTATCTGAAAGTGGGACAGGCTATGTGTTAGTGAGGGAGGAGCTGGTATCTGAGAGAGGGACAGGCTGTGTGTTACTGAGGGAGGAACTGGTATCTGAGAGTGGGACAGTCTGTGTGTTAGTGATGGAGGAGCTGGTATCTGAGAGTGGGACAGACTGTGTTGGTGATGGAGGAGCTGGTATCTGAGAGAGGGCCAGGTTGTGTGTTAGTGAGTGAAGAGCTGGTATCTGAGATTAGGACAGGCTGTGTGTAATGAGGGAGGAGCTGGTATCTGAGAGCGGGACAGGCTGTGTGTAAGTGAGGGAGTAGTTGGTATGTGAGAGTGGGAAATGCTGTGTGTAAGTGAGAGAGGAGATGGTATCTGAGAGTGTGACAGGCCGTGTGTTAGTGAAGGATACTCTAGTATTTGAGATTGGGACAGGCTGTGTCAGTGAGGGAGGTGCTGGTATCTGCGAGTGGGACAGGCTGTGTTACTGAGGGAACATCTCTTATCTGAGTGTCGGACAGGCTGTGTCTTAGAGAGGAAGGATCTGGTATCTGAGAGTAGGACAGACTGAGCATTAGTGAGGGAGGAGCTGGTATCTGAGAGTGGGACTTGCTGTGCATTGGTGAGGTTGGAGATGGTATCTGAAAGAGGCACAGGCTATGTGTTTGTGAGTGAAGAGCTGGTATCTGAGAGTGGGCCAGGCTGTGTGTTCGTGAGTGAAGAGCTGGTATCTGAGATTGGGAAGGGCTGTGTGTTATTGAGGGAGGAGGTGGTATCTGAGAGTGGGACAGGCTGTGTGTTAGTGACGGAGGATCTGGGATCTGAGAGTGGGACAGATTGTGTGTTAGTGAGGGAGGAGCAGGTATCTGAGAGTGGGACCGGCTGGATGTTCGTGAGGGAGAAGCTGGTATCTGAGAGTGGGACAAGCTGTGTGTAAGTGAGAGAGGAGCTGGTATCTGAGAGTGGGACAGGCTGTGTGTTAGTGATGGAGGAGATGGTATCTGAGAGTGGGACAGGCTTTCTGTTAGTGATTGAAAGCACGTTTCTGAGATTGAGACAGGCTGTGTGTTAGTGAGGACGGAGCTAGTATCTGAGAGTGGGACAGGCTGTATGTTACTGAGGGAGGAGCTTCTATCTGTGAGTGGGACAGGCTGTGTGTTAGTGAGGGAGGAGCTGGTATCTGAGAATGTTACAGGCTGAGTGTTAGTGAGGGAGGAGCTGGTATCTGAGAGTGGGACATGCTGTGTGTTAGTGAGGGAGAAGCTGGTATCTAGAGTGGAACAGGCTGTGTGTTACTGAGGGAGGAGCTGTTATCTGAGAGTGGGACAGGCTGTGTGTTAGTGAGGGAGAAGCTGGTATCTAGAGTGGGACAGGCTGTGTGTTAGTGAGGGAGGAGCTGGTATCTGAGATTGGGACAGGCTGTGTGTAAGTGAGAGAGGAGCTCATATCTGAGATTGGGACAGGCTGTGTGTTAGTGACAGATGAGCTAGTATCTGAGAGAGGGACAGGCTATGTGTTAGTGAGGGAGGAGCTGTTATCTGAGAGTGGGACAGGTTGTGTGTTACTGAGGGAAGAGCTGCTACCTGAGAGTGGGAGAGCATGTCTGTTAATGAGTACAGAGCTGGTATCTGAGAATATGACAGGCTGAGTGTCAGTGATGGAGGAGCTGGTATCTGAGAATGAGACAGACTGTGTGTTAGTGACGGAGGAGCTGGTATCTAGAGTGGGACAGGCTGTGTGTTAGTGAGGGAGAAGCTGGTATCTAGAGTGGAACAGGCTGTGTGTTAGTGAGGGAGGAGCTGTTATCTGAGAGTGGGACAGGTTGTGTGTTACTGAGGGAGGAGCTGGTATCTGAGAGTGGGACAGGCTGTGTGTTACTGATGGAGGAGCTGGTATCTGAGATTGGGACAAGCTGTGTGTTAGTGACAGAGGAGCTGGTATCTGAGTGTGGGACAGGCTGTTTGTTATTGAAGGATATTCTGGTATCTGAGATTGGGACAGGCTGTGTTAGTGAGGGAGGATCTGTTATCTGAGAGTGGGACAGGCTGTGTGTTAGTAAGGAAGGAGCTGGTTTCTGAGAGTAGTACAGACATTTTATTAGTTAGGGAGGAGCTGGTATCTGAGAGTGGGACAGGGTGTGTGTTATGAGGGAGGAGCTGGTATCTGAGAGTGGGACAGGCTGTGTGTTAGTGAGGGAGGAGCTGGTATCTGTGAGTGGGACAGACTGTGTGTTTGTGAGGGAGGAGCTGGTATCTGAGAGTGGGTCAGGCTGTGTATTAATGAGGGAGGAGCTGGTATCTGAGAGTGGGACAGGCTGTGTGTTACTGAGGGAGGAGCTGGTATCTGAGACTGGGCCAGGCTGTGTGTTAGTGAGTGATGAGCTGGTATCTGAGATTGGGACAGGCTGAATGTAAGTGAGGGAGGAGGTTGTATCTGAGTGTGGTACAGTATATGTTTTAGTGAGGGAGGAGCTGGTATCTGAGAGTGGCACAGTCGGTGTGTTTGTGAGGGAGGAGCTGGTATCTGAGAGTGGGACAGACTGTCTGTTAGTAAGGGAGGATTTGGTATCTGAGAGTGGGACCGGCTGTGTGTTACTGAGGGAGAAGATGGTATCTGAGAGTGGGCCACGCTGTGTGATAGTGCCAGAGGAGCTGGAATCTGAGTGTGAGACAGGTTATCTGTTAGTCAGGGAGGAGGATTTATCTGAGAGTGGGACAGGCAGTTTTATTGAGGGAGGAGCTAGTATCTGAGAGTGTGACAGCCTGTGTGTTAGTGCGGGAGGAGCTGGTATCTGAGAGTGGGACATGCTGTGCGTTAGTGAGTGTTTAGCTGGTATCTGAAAAAGCCACAGGCTGTGTGTTATTGAGGGAGGAGCTGGTATCTGAGAGTGGGACAGGCTGTGTGTTAGTGAAGGAGGATCTGGTATCTGAGATTGGGACAGGCTGTGTTAGTGAGGGAGGATCTGTTATCTGAGAGTGGGACAGGCTGTGTGTTAATGAGGAAGGAGCTGCTATCTGACAGTAGGACAGACTGTGTATTTGTGAGCGAGGATCTGGTATCTGAGAGTGGGACAGGCTATGTGTTAGTGAGGGAGGAGCTGTTATCTGAGAGTGGGACAGGTTGTGTGTTACGGAGGGAGGAGCTGGTATCTGAGAGTGGGAGAGCATGTGTGTTAGTGAGGGAGGAGCTGGTATCTGAGAGTGGGACAGCATGTCTGTTAATGAGTGAAGAGCTGGTATCTGAGAATGTGACAGGCTGCGTGTAAGTGATGGAGGAGCTGGTATCTGAGAATGAGACAGGCGGTGTGTTAGTGAGGGAGAAGCTGGTATCTAGAGTGGGACAGGCTGTGTGTTAGTGAGGGAGGAGCTGGTATCTGAGATTGGGACAAGCTGTGTGTTAGTGACAGAGCAGCTGGTATCTGAGAGTGGGACAGGCTGTGTGTTATTGAAGGATATTCTGGTATCTGAGATTGGGACAGGCTGTGTTAGTGAGGGAGGGTCTGTTATCTGAGAGTGGGACAGGCTGTGTGTTAATAAGAAAGGAGCTGGTTTCTGAGAGTAGTACAGACATTTTATTAGTGAGGGAGGAGCTGTTATCTGAAAGTTGGACAGTCTGTGTGTTAGTGAGGGAGGAGCTGGTATCTTTAAGTGGGACAGGCTGCGTGTTAATGAGGGAGGAGCTGGTATCTGAGACTGGGACAGGCTGTGTGTTAGTGAGTGTTGAGCTGGTATCTGAGACTGGGCCAGGCTGTGTGTTAGTGAGTGTTGAGCTGGAATCTGAGATTGGGACAGGCTGAATGTAAGTGAGGGAGGAGCTGGTATCTGAGAGAGGGACAGGCTGTCTGTTTGTGAGGGAGGAGCTGGTATCTGAGAGTGGGACAGGCTGTACGTTAATGAGGGATGAGCTGGTATCTGAGATTGGGACAGGCTGTGTGTTTGTGAGGGAGGATGTGGTATGTGAGATTGGGACAGACTGTGTGTTATTGAAGGATATTCTGGTATCTGAGAGTGGGAAAGGCTGTGTTAGTGAGGGAGCAGTTGGTATCTGAGAGTAGGCCACGCTGTGTGTTAGTGATTGAAGAGCTGGTATCTGAGACTGGGACAGGCTGTGTGATAGTGAGGGAGGAGCTGGTATCTGAGAGTGGGACAGGCTGTGTGTTAGTGATGGAGGAGATGGTATCTGAGAGTGGGACAGGCTTTCTGTTAGTGATTGAAAGCACGTTTCTGAGATTGAGACAGGCTGTGTGTTAGTGAGGACGGAGCTAGTATCTGAGAGTGGGACAGGCTGTATGTTACTGAGGGAGGAGCTTCTATCTGTGAGTGGGACAGGCTGTGTGTTAGTGAGGGAGGAGCTGGTATCTGAGAGTGGGACATGCTGTGTGTTAGTGAGGGAGAAGCTGGTATCTAGAGTGGAACAGGCTGTGTGTTACTGAGGGAGGAGCTGTTATCTGAGAGTGGGACAGGCTGTGTGTTAGTGAGGGAGAAGCTGGTATCTAGAGTGGGACAGGCTGTGTGTTAGTGAGGGAGGAGCTGGTATCTGAGATTGGGACAGGCTGTGTGTAAGTGAGAGAGGAGCTCATATCTGAGATTGGGACAGGCTGTGTGTTAGTGACAGATGAGCTAGTATCTGAGAGAGGGACAGGCTATGTGTTAGTGAGGGAGGAGCTGTTATCTGAGAGTGGGACAGGTTGTGTGTTACTGAGGGAAGAGCTGGTACCTGAGAGTGGGAGAGCATGTCTGTTAATGAGTACAGAGCTGGTATCTGAGAATATGACAGGCTGAGTGTCAGTGATGGAGGAGCTGGTATCTAGAGTGGGACAGGCTGTGTGTTAGTGAGGGAGAAGCTGGTATCTAGAGTGGAACAGGCTGTGTGTTAGTGAGGGAGGAGCTGTTATCTGAGAGTGGGACAGGTTGTGTGTTACTGAGGGAGGAGCTGGTATCTGAAAGTGGGAGAGCATGTGTGTTAGTGAGGGAGGAGCTGGTATCTGAGAGTGGGACAGGCTGTGTGTTACTGATGGAGGAGCTGGTATCTGAGATTGGGACAAGCTGTGTGTTAGTGACAGAGGAGCTGGTATCTGAGTGTGGGACAGGCTGTTTGTTATTGAAGGATATTCTGGTATCTGAGATTGGGACAGGCTGTGTTAGTGAGGGAGGATCTGTTATCTGAGAGTGGGACAGGCTGTGTGTTAGTAAGGAAGGAGCTGGTTTCTGAGAGTAGTACAGACATTTTATTAGTTAGGGAGGAGCTGGTATCTGAGAGTGGGACAGGCTGTGTGTTATGAGGGAGGAGCTGGTATCTGAGAGTGGGACAGGCTGTGTGTTAGTGAGGGAGGAGCTGGTATCTGTGAGTGGGACAGACTGTGTGTTTGTGAGGGAGGAGCTGGTATCTGAGAGTGGGTCAGGCTGTGTATTAATGAGGGAGGAGCTGGTATCTGAGAGTGGGACAGGCTGTGTGTTACTGAGGGAGGAGCTGGTATCTGAGACTGGGCCAGGCTGTGTGTTAGTGAGTGATGAGCTGGTATCTGAGATTGGGACAGGCTGAATGTAAGTGAGGGAGGAGGTTGTATCTGAGTGTGGTACAGTATATGTTTTAGTGAGGGAGGAGCTGGTATCTGAGAGTGGCACAGTCGGTGTGTTTGTGAGGGAGGAGCTGGTATCTGAGAGTGGGACAGACTGTCTGTTAGTAAGGGAGGATTTGGTATCTGAGAGTGGGACCGGCTGTGTGTTACTGAGGGAGAAGATGGTATCTGAGAGTGGGCCACGCTGTGTGATAGTGCCAGAGGAGCTGGAATCTGAGTGTGAGACAGGTTATCTGTTAGTCAGGGAGGAGGATTTATCTGAGAGTGGGACAGGCAGTTTTATTGAGGGAGGAGCTAGTATCTGAGAGTGTGACAGCCTGTGTGTTAGTGCGGGAGGAGCTGGTATCTGAGAGTGGGACATGCTGTGCGTTAGTGAGTGTTTAGCTGGTATCTGAAAAAGCCACAGGCTGTGTGTTATTGAGGGAGGAGCTGGTATCTGAGAGTGGGACAGGCTGTGTGTTAGTGAAGGAGGATCTGGTATCTGAGATTGGGACAGGCTGTGTTAGTGAGGGAGGATCTGTTATCTGAGAGTGGGACAGGCTGTGTGTTAATGAGGAAGGAGCTGCTATCTGACAGTAGGACAGACTGTGTATTTGTGAGCGAGGATCTGGTATCTGAGAGTGGGACAGGCTATGTGTTAGTGAGGGAGGAGCTGTTATCTGAGAGTGGGACAGGTTGTGTGTTACGGAGGGAGGAGCTGGTATCTGAGAGTGGGAGAGCATGTGTGTTAGTGAGGGAGGAGCTGGTATCTGAGAGTGGGACAGCATGTCTGTTAATGAGTGAAGAGCTGGTATCTGAGAATGTGACAGGCTGCGTGTAAGTGATGGAGGAGCTGGTATCTGAGAATGAGACAGGCGGTGTGTTAGTGAGGGAGAAGCTGGTATCTAGAGTGGGACAGGCTGTGTGTTAGTGAGGGAGGAGCTGGTATCTGAGATTGGGACAAGCTGTGTGTTAGTGACAGAGCAGCTGGTATCTGAGAGTTGGACAGGCTGTGTGTTATTGAAGGATATTCTGGTATCTGAGATTGGGACAGGCTGTGTTAGTGAGGGAGGGTCTGTTATCTGAGAGTGGGACAGGCTGTGTGTTAATAAGAAAGGAGCTGGTTTCTGAGAGTAGTACAGACATTTTATTAGTGAGGGAGGAGCTGTTATCTGAAAGTTGGACAGGCTGTGTGTTAGTGAGGGAGGAGCTGGTATCTGAGAGTGGGACAGTCTGTGTGTTAGTGAGGGAGGAGCTGGTATCTTTAAGTGGGACAGGCTGCGTGTTAATGAGGGAGGAGCTGGTATCTGAGACTGGGACAGGCTGTGTGTTAGTGAGTGTTGAGCTGGTATCTGAGACTGGGCCAGGCTGTGTGTTAGTGAGTGTTGAGCTGGAATCTGAGATTGGGACAGGCTGAATGTAAGTGAGGGAGGAGCTGGTATCTGAGAGAGGGACAGGCTGTCTGTTTGTGAGGGAGGAGCTGGTATCTGAGAGTGGGACAGGCTGTACGTTAATGAGGGATGAGCTGGTATCTGAGATTGGGACAGGCTGTGTGTTTGTGAGGGAGGATGTGGTATGTGAGATTGGGACAGACTGTGTGTTATTGAAGGATATTCTGGTATCTGAGAGTGGGAAAGGCTGTGTTAGTGAGGGAGCAGTTGGTATCTGAGAGTAGGCCACGCTGTGTGTTAGTGATTGAAGAGCTGGTATCTGAGACTGGGACAGGCTGTGTGATAGTGAGGGAGGAGCTGATATCTGAACGTGGGACAGGCTGTGTGTTGGTGAGGGATGAGCTGGTATCTGAGATTGGGACAGGCTGTGTGTTTGTGAGGGAGGATGTGGTATGTGAGATTGGGACAGACTGTGTGTTATTGCAGGATATTCTGGTATCTGAGAGTGGGAAAGGCTGTGTTAGTGAGGGAGCAGTTGGTATCTGAGAGTAGGCCACGCTGCGTGTTAGTGATTGAAGAGCTGGTATCTGAGACTGGGACAGGCTGTGTGATAGTGAGGGAGGAGCTGATATCTGAAAGTGGGACAGGCTGTGTGTTAGTTAGGGAGGAGCTGGTATCTGAGGGTGGGACAGTCTGTGTGCTAGTGAAGACGGAGCTAGTATCTGAGGGAGGGACAGGCTGTGTGTTAGTGAGGGAGGAGCTGGTATCTGAGTGTGGGACAGGCTGTGTGTTAGTGAGGGAGGAGTTGGTATCTCAGAGTGGGACAGGCTTTGTGTTAGTGAGGGAAGAGGTGGTTTCTGAGAGTGGTACGTGCTGTCTGTTCGGGAGAGAGGAGCTGGTATTTGAGAGTTGGACAGATTGTGTGTTAGTGATGGAGGAGTTGGTTTCTGAGAGTGGGACAGGCTGTGTGCTCGTGAGGGAGGAGCTGGAAACTGAGATTGGGACGTGCTGTGTGTTAGGGAGGGAGGAACTGGAATTTGAAAGTGGGACAGATTGTGTATTAGTGAGGGAGGAGCTGGTATCTGAGAATGGGACAGGCTGTGTGTTAGTGATGGAGGAGCTGGTATTGAGAGTGCGACAGTCTGTGTGTTAGTGAGGGAGGAGCTGATTTCTGAGAGTGGGACAAGCTGTGTTTAAGTGAGGGAGGAGTTGGTATCTGAGAGTGGGACAGGCTGTGTGTTACTGAAGGGAGAAGCTGGTATCTAAGATTGGGAAATGCTGTGTGTAAGTCAGAGAGGAGATGGTATCTGAGAGAGGGACAGGCTGTGTGGTAGTGAGGGAGAAGCTGGTATCTGAGAGTCGGACAGGCTGTGTGTTAGTGATGGAGGAGCTGGTATTGAGAGTGCGACAGTCTGTGTGTTAGTGAGGGTGGAGCTGATTTCTGAGAGTGGGACAAGCTGTGTTTAAGTGAGGGAGGAGTTGGTATCTGAGAGTGGGACAGGCTGTGTGTTACTGAAGGGAGAAGCTGGTATCTAAGATTGGGAAATGCTGTGTGTAAGTGAGAGAGGAGATGGTATCTGAGAGTGTGACAGGCTGTGTGGTAGTGAGGGAGAAGCTGGTATCTGAGAGTCGGACAGGCTGTGTGTTAGTGATGGAGGTGCTGGTATCTGAGAATGAGACAGGCTGTGTGTTAGTGAGGGAGGAGCTGGTATCTGAGAGTGGTACAGGCTGTGTGTTAGTGAGGGAGAAGCTGGTATCTGAGAGTGGGACAGGCTGTGTGTTAGTGAGGGAGGAGCTGGTATCTGAGAGTGGGACAGGCTGTGTGTTACTGAGAGAGGAGCTGGTATCTGAGAGTGGGGCAGGCTGTGTGTTAGTGAGAGAGAGCTGGTATCTGAGATTGGGACAGGCTGTGTGTTATTGACAGAGGAGCTGGTATCTGAGAGTGGGACAGGCTGCGTGTTATTGAAGGATATTCTGGTATGTGAGATTGGGACAGGCTGTGTTATTGAGGGAGCAGCTGGTATCTGAGAGTAGGCCACGCTGTGTGTTAGGGATTGAAGAGCTGGTATCTGAGAGTGAGACAGGCTGTGAGTTAGTGAGGGAGGAGCTGGTATCTGAGAGTGAGACATGCTGTGTGTTAGTGAGGGAGGCCCTGGTATCAGAGAGTGGGGCAGGCTGTGTGTTAGTGAGTGAAGAGCTGGTATCTGAGATTAGGACAGTCTGTGTGTAATGAGGGAGGAGACAGTATCTGAGAGTTGGAAGTGCTGTGTGTTAGGGAGGGAGGAGCTGGTATCTGAGAGTGGGACAGACTGTGTGTTAGCGAGGGAGGAGCTGGTATCTGAGAGTGGGACAAGCTGTGTGTAAGTGAGAGAGGAGCTGGTATCTGAGAGTGGGACAGGCTGTGTGTTAGTGAGGGAGGAGCTGGTATCTGAGAGTGACAATGGTTGTGTTATAGTAAAGGAGGAGCTGGTATCTGAGAATGGGAAAGGCTGTGTTAGTGATGGAGGAGCTGGCATCTGAGAGTGGGACAGGCTGTGCGTTATTGAAGGATATGCTGGTATCTGAGAGTGGGACAAGCTGTGTGTAAGTGAGAGAGGACCTGGTATCTGAGACTGCATCAGGCTGCGTGTTAGTGAGAGAGGAGCTTGTATCTGAAGGTGGGGCAGGCTGTGTGTTAGTGAGGGAGGAGCTCGTATCCGAAAGTGGGACAGGCTGTGTGTTAGTGAGGGAGGAGGTGGTATCTGGGAGTGGGACGTGATGTGTGTTAGGGAGGGAGGAGCTGGTACCTGAGAGTGGGACACATTGTGTGTTAGTGATGGAGGAGATGGTATCTGAGAGTGGGACAGGCTGTCTGTTAGTGATGGAGGAGCACGTATCTGAGATTGAGACAAGCTGTGTGTTAGTGAGGACGGAGCTAGTATCTGAGAGTGGGACAGGCTGTGTGTTAGTTAGGAAGGAGCTGGTATGTGAGAGTGGGGCAGGCAGTGTGTTAGTGAGGGAGGAGCTGGTATCTGAGAGTGGGACAGGTTGTGTGTTAGGGAGGGAGGAGCTTGTATCTGTGAGTGGGACAGGCTGTGTGTTAGTTAGGAAGGAGCTGGTATGTGAGAGTGGGGCAGGCAGTGTGTTAGTGAGGGAGGAGCTGGTATCTGAGAGTGGGACAGGTTGTGTGTTAGTGAGGGAGGAGCTTGTATCTGAGTTTGGGACACATTGTGTGTTAGTGATGGAGGACCAGGTATCTGAGAGTGGGACAGGCTGTGTGTTAGTGATGGAGGAGCTGGGATCTGAGAATGAGACATGCTGTGTGTTAGTGAGGGAGGAGCAGGGATCTGAGAGTGGGACAGGCTGTGTGTTAGTGAGGGAGGAGATGGTATCTGAGAGTGGGACAGATTGTGTATTAGTGATGGAGGAGCTGGTATCTGATAGTGGGACAGGCTGTGTGTTAGTGAGGGAGGAGCTGGTATCTGAGAGTGGGACAGGCTGTGTGTTAGTGAGGGAGGAGCTGGTATCTGAGAGTGGGACAGGCTGTGTGTTAGTGAGGGAGGAGCTTCTATCTGTGAGTGGGACAGGCTGTGTGTTAGTGAGGGAGGAGCTGGTATCTGAGAGTGGGACAGGCAGTGTGTTAGTTAGGGAGGAGCTGGTATCTGAGAGTGGGAAAGGCAGTGTGTTCGTGATGAAGGAGCAGATATCTGAGAGTGGGACAGGCTGTGTGTTAGTGATGGAAGAGCTGGTATCTGAGAGTGAGACAGGCTGTGTGTTAGTGACGGAGGAGCTGGGATCTGAGAGTGAGACATGCTGTGTGTTAGTGAGGGCGGAGCTGGTATCTGATATTGGGACAGTCTGTGTGTTAGCGAAGGAGGAGCTGGTATCTGAGAGTGGGACAGACTGTGTGTTAGTGAGGGAGGAGCTGGTATCTGTGAATGGGACAGGCTGTTTGTTAGTGACGGAGGAGCTGGGATCTGAGAGTGAGACATGCTGTGTGTTAGTAAGGGAGGAGCTGGTATCAGAGAGTGGGGCAGGCTGTGTGTTAGTGAGGGAGGAGCAGGTATCTGAGAGTTGGACGTGCTGTGTGTTAGGGAGGGAGCAACTGGTATCAGCGAGTGGGACAGATTGTGTATTAGTGAGGGAGGAGCTGGTATCTGATAGTGGGACAGGCTGTGTGTTAGTGAGGGAGGAGCAGGTATCTGAGAGTGGGACAGTCTGTGTGTTAGCGAGGGAGGAGCTGGTATCTGAGAGTGGGACAGACTGTGTGTTAGTGAGGGAGGAGCTGTAATCAGTGAATGGGACAGGCTGTGTGTTAGTGATGGAGGAGCTGGTATCAGAGAGTGGGACAGGCTGTGTGTTACTGAGGGAGAAGCTGGTATCTGAGAGTGGGACAGGCAGTGTGTAAGTGAGAGAGGAGCTTTTATCAGAGAGTGTGACAGGCTGTGTATTAGTGAGGGAGGAGCTGGTATCAGAGAGTGGGGCAGGCTGGGTGTTAGTGAGGGAGGAGCTGGTATTTGAGAGGGGGACAGGCTGTGTTATTGAGGCAGGGGCCGGTATCTGAGAATGGGACAGGGTGTGTTATTGAGGGAGGAGCTGGTATCTGAGAGTGGGACAGGATGTGTGTTAGTGATGGAGGAGCTGGTATCTGAGAGTGGGACAGGCTGTGTGTTAGTGAGGGAGGTGCTGGTATCTGAGAGTGGGACACATTGTGTGTTAGTGATGGAGGAGATGGTATCTGAGAGTGGGACAGGCTGTCTGTTAGTGATGGAGGAGCACGTATCTGAGATTGAGACAAGCTGTGTGTTAGTGAGGACGGAGCTAGTATCTGCGAGTGGGACAGGCTGTATGTTAGTGAGGGAGGAGCTTCTATCTGTGAGTGGGACAGGCTGTGTGTTAGTTAGGAAGGAGCTGGTATTTGAGAGTGGGGCAGGCAGTGTGTTAGTGAGGGAGGAGCTGGTATCTGAGAGTGGGACAGGTTGTGTGTTAGGGAGGGAGGAGCTTGTATCTGAGTTTGGGACACATTCTGTGTTAGTGATGGAGGAGCTGGGATCTGAGAATGAGACATGCTGTGTGTTAGTGAGGGAGGAGCAGGGATCTGAGAGTGGGACAGGCTGTGTGTTAGTGAGGGAGGAGCTGGTATCTGAGAGTGGGACAGGCTGTGTGTTAGTGAGGGAGGAGCTTCTATCTGTGAGTGGGACAGGCTGTGTGTTAGTGAGGGAGGAGCTGGTATCTGAGAGTGGGACAGGCAGTGTGTTAGTTAGGGAGGAGCTGGTATCTGAGAGTGGGAAAGGCAGTGTGTTCGTGATGAAGGAGCAGATATCTGAGAGTGGGACAGGCTGTGTGTTAGTGATGGTGGAGCTGGTATCTGAGAGTGAGACAGGCTGTGTGTTAGTGACGGAGGAGCTGGGATCTGAGAGTGAGACATGCTGTGTGTTAGTGAGGGCGGAGCTGGTATCTGATAGTGGGACAGTCTGTGTGTTAGCGAAGGAGGAGCTGGTATCTGAGAGTGGGACAGACTGTGTGTTAGTGAGGGAGGAGCTGGTATCTGTGAATGGGACATGCTGTGTGTTAGTAAGGGAGGAGCTGGTATCAGAGAGTGGGGCAGGCTGTGTGTTAGTGAGGGAGGAGCAGGTATCTGAGAGTTGGACGTGCTGTGTGTTAGGGAGGGAGCAACTGGTATCAGCGAGTGGGACAGATTGTGTATTAGTGAGGGAGGAGCTGGTATCTGATAGTGGGACAGGCTGTGTGTTAGTGAGGGAGGAGCAGGTATCTGAGAGTGGGACAGTCTGTGTGTTAGCGAGGGAGGAGCTGGTATCTGAGAGTGGGACAGACTGTGTGTTAGTGAGGGAGGAGCTGTAATCAGTGAATGGGACAGGCTGTGTGTTAGTGATGGAGGAGCTGGTATCAGAGAGTGGGACAGGCTGTGTGTTACTGAGGGAGAAGCTGGTATCTGAGAGTGGGACAGGCAGTGTGTAAGTGAGAGAGGAGCTTTTATCAGAGAGTGCGACAGGCTGTGTATTAGTGAGGGAGGAGCTGGTATCAGAGAGTGGGACAGGCTGGGTGTTAGTGAGGGAGGAGCTGGTATTTGAGAGGGGGACAGGCTGTGTTATTGAGGCAGGGGCTGGTATCTGAGAATGGGACAGGTTGTGTTATTGAGGGAGGAGCTGGTATCTGAGAGTGGGACAGGATGTGTGTTAGTGATGGAGGAGCTGGTATCTGAGAGTGGGACATGCTGTGTGTTAGTGAGGGAGGAGCTGGTATCAGAGAGTGGGGCAGGCTGTGTGTTAGTGAGTGAAGAGCTGGTATCTGAGATTAGGACAGTCTGTGTGTAATGAGGGAGGAGACAGTATCTGAGAGTTGGAGGTGCTGTGTGTTAGGGAGGGAGGAGCTGGTATCTGAGAGTGGGACAGACTGTGTGTTAGCGAGGGAGGAGCTGGTATCTGAGAGTGGGACAAGCTGTGTGTAAGTGAGAGAGGAGCTGGTATCTGAGAGTGGGACAGGCTGTGTGTTAGTGAGGGAGGAGCTGGTATCTGAGAGTGACAATGGTTGTGTTATAGTAAAGGAGGAGCTGGTATCTGAGACTGGGAAAGGCTGTGTTAGTGATGGAGGAGCTGGCATCTGAGAGTGGGACAGGCTGTGCGTTATTGAAGGATATGCTGGTATCTGAGAGTGGGACAAGCTGTGTGTAAGTGAGAGAGGACCTGGTATCTGAGACTGCATCAGGCTGCGTGTTAGTGAGAGAGGAGCTGGTATCTGAAGGTGGGACAGGCTGTGTGTTAGTGAGGGAGGAGCTCGTATCCGAAAGTGGGACAGGCTGTGTGTTAGTGAGGGAGGAGGTGGTATCTGGGAGTGGGACGTGATGTGTGTTAGGGAGGGAGGAGCTGGTACCTGAGAGTGGGACACATTGTGTGTTAGTGATGGAGGAGATGGTATCTGAGAGTGGGACAGGCTGTCTGTTAGTGATGGAGGAGCACGTATCTGAGATTGAGACAAGCTGTGTGTTAGTGAGGGAGGAGCTTCTATCTGTGAGTGGGACAGGCTGTGTGTTAGTTAGGAAGGAGCTGGTATGTGAGAGTGGGGCAGGCAGTGTGTTAGTGAGGGAGGAGCTGGTATCTGAGAGTGGTACAGGCTGTGTGTTAGGGAGGGAGGAGCTTGTATCTGAGTTTGGGACACATTGTGTGTTAGTGATGGAGGAGCAGGTATCTGAGAGTGGGACAGGCTGTGTGTTAGTGACGGAGGAGCTGGGATCTGAGAGTGAGACATGCTGTGTGTTAGTGAGGGAGGAGCAGGGATCTGAGAGTGGGACAGGCTGTGTGTTAGTGAGGGAGGAGATGGTATCTGAGAGTGGGACAGATTGTGTATTAGTGATGGAGGAGCTGGTATCTGATAATGGGACAGGCTGTGTGTTAGTGAGGGAAGAGCTGGTATCTGAGAGCGGGACAGGCTGTGTGTAAGTGAGGGAGTAGTTGGTATCTGAGAGTGGGACAGACTGTGTGTTGGTGATGGAGGAGCTGGTATCTGAGAGTGGGACAGGCTGTGTGTTACTGAGGGAGAAGCTGGTATCTAAGATTGGGAAATGCTGTGTGTAAGTGAGAGAGGAGATGGTATCTGAGAGTGTGACAGGCCGTGTGTTAGTGAAGGATACTCTAGTATTTGAGATTGGGACAGGCTGTGTCAGTGAGGGAGGTGCTGGTATCTGCGAGTGGGACAGGCTGTGTTACTGAGGGAACATCTCTTATCTGAGTGTCGGACAGGCTGTGTCTTAGAGAGGAAGGATCTGGTATCTGAGAGTAGGACAGACTGAGCATTAGTGAGGGAGGAGCTGGTATCTGAGAGTGGGACTTGCTGTGCGTTGGTGAGGTTGGAGATGGTATCTGAAAGAGGCACAGGCTATGTGTTTGTGAGTGAAGAGCTGGTATCTGAGAGTGGGCCAGGCTGTGTGTTCGTGAGTGAAGAGCTGGTATCTGAGATTGGGAAGGGCTGTGTGTTATTGAGGGAGGAGGTGGTATCTGAGAGTGGGAAAGGCTGTGTGTTAGTGAGAGAGGAGGTGGTATCTGAGAGAGGGACAGGCTGTGTGTTAGTGAGGAAGGAGCTGGTATCTGAGAGTGGGACAGGCCGTGTGTTAGTGAGGGAGGAGTTGCTATCTGAGAGTGGGACGTGCTGTGTGTTAGGGAGGGAGGCGCTGGTATCTGAGAGTGGGACAGGATGTGTGTTAGTGATGGAGGAGCTGGTATCTGAGAGTGGGACAGGCTGTGTGTTAGTGAGGGAGGATCTAGTATCTGAGAGCGGGACCGTATGTGTGTTAGTGAGGGTGGAGTTGGTATCTGAGAGTGGGACAGTCTGTGCATTAGTGAGGGAGGAGCCGGTATCTGACAGTTGGAGGTGCTGTGTGTAAGGGAGGGAGCAACTGGTATCTGAGAGTGGGACAGATTGTGTAGTAGTGAGGGAGGAGCTGGTATCTGAGAGTGAGACAGGCTGTGTGTTAGTGAGGGAGAAGCTGGTATCTGATAGTGGGACAGGCTGTGTGTTAGTGAGGGAGGAGCTGGTATCTGAGAGTCAAACAGACTGTGTGTTAGTGAGGGAGGTGCTGGTATCTGAGAGTAGGACAGACTGTGTGTTAGTGAGGGAGGAGCAGGTATCTGAGAGTGGGACAATCTGTGTGTTAGCGAGGGAGGAGCGGGTAGCTGAGAGTGGGACAGGCTGTGTGTTAGTGAGGGAGGAGTTGGTATCTGAGAGTGGGACAGGCTGTGTGTTACTGAGGGAGGAGCTGGTATCTGAGAGTGGAACAGGCTGTGTGTTAGTTAGGGAGGAGCTGGTATCTGAGAGTGGGGCAGGCAGTGTGTTAGTGAGGGAGGAGCTTGTATCTGAGTTTGGGACACATTGTGTGTTAGTGATGGAGGAGCTGGTATCTGAGAGTGGGACAGGCTGTGTGTTAGTGAGGGAGGAGCTGGTTTCTGAGAGTGGGACAGGCTGTGTGTTAGTGAGGGTGGAGCTGGTATCAGAGAGTGGGACATGCTGTGTGTTAGTAAGGGAGGAGCTGGTATTAGAGAGTGGGGCAGGCTGTGTTTTAGTGAGGGAGGAGCTGGTATCTGAGAGAGGGTCAGGCTGTGTGTTAGTGAGGGAGGAGCAGGTATCTGAGAGTTGGACGTGCTGTGTGTTAGGGAGGGAGCAACTGGTATCAGAGAGTGGGACAGATTGTTTATAAGTGAGGGAGGAGCTGGTATCTGAGAGTGGGACAGTCTGTGTGTTAGCGAGGGAGGAGCTGGTATCTGAGAGTGGGACAGACTGTGTGTTAGTGAGGGAGGAGCTGGTATCTGAGAGTGGGACAGGCAGTGTGTAAGTGAGAGAGGAGCTGGTATCTGAGAGTGGGACAGGCTGTGTGTTAGTGATGGAGGAGCTGGTATCAGAGAGTGGGACAGGCTGTGTGTTACTGAGGGAGAAGCTGGTATCTGAGAGTGGGACAGGCATTGTGTAAGTGAGAGAGGAGCTTTTATCAGAGAGTGCGACAGACTGTGTATTAATGAGGGAGGAGCTGGTATCTGAGAGTGCGACAGGCTGTGTATTAGTGAGGGAGGAGCTGGTATCAGAGAGTGGGACAGGCTGTGTTATTGTGGCAGGGGCTGGTATCTGAGAGTGGGACAGGCTGTGTGTTAGTGAGGGAGGAGCAGGTATCTGAGAGTGAGACAGGCTGTTTTAGTGAGAGAGGATCTGTTATCTGAGAGTGGGACAGGTTGTGTGTTAGTGATGAAGGAGCTGGTATCTGAGAGCAGGACAGACTGAGTATTAGTGAGCATGGATATGGTATCTGAAAGTGGGACAGGCTATGTGTTAGTGAGGGAAGAGCTGGTATCTGAGAGAGGGACAGGCTGTGTGTTACTGAGGGAGGAACTGGTATCTGAGAGTGGGACAGTCTGTGTGTTAGTGATGGAGGAGCTGGTATCTGAGAGTGGGACAGACTGTGTTGGTGATGGAGGAGCTGGTATCTGAGAGAGGGCCAGGTTGTGTGTTAGTGAGTGAAGAGCTGGTATCTGAGATTAGGACAGGCTGTGTGTAATGAGGGAGGAGCTGGTATCTGAGAGCGGGACAGGCTGTGTGTAAGTGAGGGAGTAGTTGGTATCTGAGAGTGGGACAGACTGTGTGTTGGTGATGGAGGAGCTGGTATCTGAGAGTGGGACAGGCTGTGTGTTACTGAGGGAGAAGCTGGTATCTAAGATTGGGAAATGCTGTGTGTAAGTGAGAGAGGAGATGGTATCTGAGAGTGTGACAGGCCGTGTGTTAGTGAAGGATACTCTAGTATTTGAGATTGGGACAGGCTCTGTCAGTGAGGGAGGTGCTGGTATCTGCGAGTGGGACAGGCTGTGTTACTGAGGGAACATCTCTTATCTGAGTGTCGGACAGGCTGTGTCTTAGAGAGGAAGGATCTGGTATCTGAGAGTAGGACAGACTGAGCATTAGTGAGGGAGGAGCTGGTATCTGAGAGTGGGACTTGCTGTGCGTTGGTGAGGTTGGAGATGGTATCTGAAAGAGGCACAGGCTATGTGTTTGTGAGTGAAGAGCTGGTATCTGAGAGTGGGCCAGGCTGTGTGTTCGTGAGTGAAGAGCTGATATCTGAGATTGGGAAGGGCTGTGTGTTATTGAGGGAGGAGGTGGTATCTGAGAGTGGTAAAGGCTGTGTGTTAGTGAGAGAGGAGGTGGTATCTGAGAGAGGGACAGGCTGTGTGTTAGAGAGGGAGGAGCTGGTATCTGAGAGCGGGACAGTATGTGTGTTCGTGAGGGTGGAGTTGGTATCTGAGAGTGGGACAGTCTGTGCATTAGTGAGGGAGGAGCCGGTATCTGAGAGTTGGAGGTGCTGTGTGTTAGGGAGGGAGCAACTGGTATCTGAGAGTGGGACAGATTGTGTACTAGTGAGGGAGGAGCTGGTATCTGAGAGTGGGACAGGCTGTGTGTTAGTGAGGGAGGAGCTGGTATCTGAGAGTGGGACAGTCTGTGTGTTAGCGAGGGAGGAGCGGGTATCTGAGATTGGGACAGGCTATGTGTTAGTGAGGGAGGAGCTGGTATCTGAGAGTGGGACAGGCTGTATGTTAGTGACGGAGGAGCTTCTATCTGTGAGTGGGACAGGCTGTGTGTTAGTGAGGGACGAGCTGGTATCTGAGAGTGGGACAGGCTGTGTGTTAGTTAGGGAGGAGCTGGTATCTGAGAGTGGGACAGGCAGTGTGTTAGTGATGAAGGAGCAGGTATCTGAGAGTAGGACAGACTGAGCATTAGTGAGGGAGGAGCTGGTATCTGAGTGTGGGACTTGCTGTGCGTTGGTGAGGTTGGAGATGGTATCTGAGAGAGGCACAGGCTATGTGTTTGTGAGTGAAGAGCTGGTATCTGAGAGTGGGCCAGGCTGTGTGTTCGTGAGTGAAGAGCTGGTATCTGAGATTGGGAAGGGCTGTGTGTTAGTGAGGGAGGTGGTGGTATCTGAGAGTGGTAAAGGCTGTGTGTTAGTGAGAGAGGAGGTGGTATCTGAGAGAGGGACAGGCTGTGTGTTAGAGAGGGAGGAGCTGGTATCTGAGAGTGGGACAGATTGTGTATTAGTGAGGAAGGAGCTGGTATCTGAGAGTGGGACAGGCCGTGTGTTAGTGAGGGAGGAGCTGGTATCTGATAGTGGGCCAGGCTGTGTGTTAGTGAGGGAGGAGCTGGTATCTGAGAGTGGGACAGGCTGTGTGTTAGTGAGGGAGGAGCTGGTATCTGAGATTGGGACAGACTGCGTGTTCGTGAGGGAGGAGCTGGTATCTGAGAGTGGGACAGTCTGTGTGTTAGCGAGAGAGGAGCTGGTATCCGAAAGTTGGGCAGGCTGTGTGTTAGTGAGGGAGGAGGTGGTATCTGGGAGTGGGACGTGATGTGTGTTAGGGATGGAGGAGCTGGTATCTGAGAGTGGGTCAGGCTGTGTGTTAATGAGGGAGGAGCTGGTATCAGAGAGTGGGACAGGCTGTGTGTTACTGAGGGAGGAGCTGGTATCTGAGACTGGGCCAGGCTGTGTGTTAGTGAGTGATGAGCTGGTATCTGAGATTGGGACACGCTGAATGTAAGTGAGGGAGGAGGTTGTATCTGAGTGTGGGACAGTCTATGTGTTAGTGAGGGAGGAGCTGGTATCTGAGAGTGGCACAGTCGGTGTGTTTGTGAGGGAGGAGCTGGTATCTGAGAGTGGGACAGACTGTCTGTTAGTAAGGGAGGATCTGTTATCTGAGAGTGGGACCGGCTGTGTGTTACTGAGGGAGAAGATGGTATCTGAGAGTGGGCCACGCTGTGTGATAGTGCCAGAGGAGCTGGAATCTGAGAGTGAGACAGGTTATGTGTTAGTGAGGGAGGAGCACGTATCTGAGACTGAGACAGGCTGTGTGTTAGTGAGGACGGAGCTAGTATCTGAGAGTGTGACAGGCTATATGTTAGTGAGGGAGGAGCTTCTATCTGTGAGTGGGACAGGCTGTGTGTTAGTTAGGGAGGAGCTGGTATCTGAGAGTGGGACAGGCTGTGTGTTAGTTAGGGAGGAGCTGGTATCTGAGAGTGGGACAGGCTGTGTGTTAGTGATGAAGGAGCAGGTATCTGAGAGTGGGACAGGCTGTGTGTTAGTGATGGAGGAGCAGGTATTTGAGAGTGGGACGTGCAATGTGTTCGGGAGGGAGGAGCTGGTATCTGAGAGTGGGACAGGCTGTGTGTTAGTGAGGGAGGAGCTGGTATCTGAGAGAAGGACAGGCTGTGTGTTACTGAGGGTGGAACTGGTATCTGAGAGTGGGACAGGCTGTGTGTTAGTGATGGAGGAGCTGGTATCTGAGAGTGGGACAGACTGTGTGTTTGTGATGGAGGAGCTGGTATCTGAGAGTGGGACAGGCTGTGTGTTACTGAGGGAGAAGCTGGTATCTAAGATTGGGAAATGCTGTGTGTAAGTGAGAGAGGAGATGGTATCTGAGAGTGTGACAGGCCGTGTGTTAGTGAAGGATACTCTTGTATTTGAGATTGGGACAGGCTGTGTCAGTGAGGGAGGTGCTGGTATCTGCGAGTGGGACAGGCTGTTTTACTGAGGGAACATCTCTTATCTGAGTGTCGGACAGGCTGTGTGTTAGAGAGGAAGGAGCTAGTATCTGAGAGTAGGACAGACTGAGCATTAGTGAGGGAGGAGCTGGTATCTGAGAGTGAGACAGGCTGTGTGTTACTGAGGGAGGAGCTGGTATCTCAGAGTGGGACAGGCTGTGTGTAAGTGAGGGAAAAGTTGGTATCTGAGAGTGGGACAGGTTGTGTGTTAGTGAGAGAGGAGCTGGTATTTGAGAGTGGGACAGGCTGTGTTTTAGTGAGGGAGGAGGTGGAATCTGTGAGTGGGACAGGCTGTGTGTTTCTGAGGGAACATCTCTTATCTGAGAGTGGGACAGGCTGTGTGTTAGAGAGAAAGGTGCTGCTATCTGAGAGTCGGACAGACTGTGTATTAGTGAGGGAGGAGCTGGTATCTGAGAGTTGGACAAGCTGTGTGTTGGTGAGGGAGAAGCTGGTATCTGAGAGTGGGACTTGCTGTGCGTTGGTGAGGGTGGAGCTGGTATCTGAAAGAGGCACAGGCTGTGTGTTAGTGATTGAAGAGCTGGTATCTGAGAGTGGGACAGGCTGTGTGTTAGTGAGGGAGGAGCTCGTAGCTGACAGTGGGACAGGCTGTGTGTTAGTGAGGGAGGAGCTGATATCTGAGAGTGGGACAGGCTATGTGTTAGTGACAGAGGAGCTGGTATCTGAGAGTGAGACAGGCTGTGTGTTAGTGAGGGAGGAGCTGGTATCTGAGTTTGGGACAGGTTGTGTGTTATTGAGGGAGGAGCTGGAATCTGAGAGTGGGACAGGCTGTGTGTTAGTGAAGGAGGATCTGGTATCTGAGATTGGTACAGGCTGTGTTAGTCAGGGAGGATCTGTTATCTGAGAGTAGGACAGACTGACTTTTAGTGAGCGAGGATCTGGTATCTGAGAGTCGGACAGGCTGGGTGTAAGTGAGAATGGAGCTGGTATCTGAGAGTGGACAGGCAGAGTGTTAGAGAGGGAGGAGCTGGTATCTGGGAGTGGGACAGAATGTGTATTAGTGAGGGAGGAGCTGGTATCTGAGCGTGGGACAGGCTGTGTGTTAGTGAGGGAGGAGCTGGTATCTGAGAGTGGGACAGTCCGTGTGTTAGCGAGGGAAGAGCTGGTATCTGAGAGTGGGACAGACTGTTTGTTAGTGAGGGAGGAGTTGGTATCTGAGAGTGGGACATGCTGTGTGTTAGTGATGGAGGAGCTCTTATCTGAGAGTGGGACAGGCTGTGTGTTACTGAGGGAGAAGCTGGTATCTCAGTGTGGGACAGGCTGTGTTATGAGGGAGGAGCTGGTATCTGAGAGTGGGACAGGCTGTGTGTTAGTGAGGGAGGAGGTGGTATTTGAGAGTGGGACAGGCTGTGTGTTAGTGAGGGAGGAGCTGGTATCTGAGAGTTGGACAGGCTGTGTGTTAGTGAGGAAGGAGCTGGTATCTGAGAGTGAGACAGGCTGTGTGTTAGTGAGGGAGGAGTTGGTATCTGAGAGTGGGACAGGCTGTGTGTTAGTGAGGGAGGAGCTGGTATCTGAGAGTTGGGAAAGTCTGTGTGTTAGTGAGCGAGGATCTGGTATCTGAGAGTGGGACAGGCTGTGGGTTAGTGAAGGATACTCTAGTATCTGAGATTAGGACAGGCTGTGTCAGTGAGGGAGGTGCTGGTATCTGAGAGTGGGACAGGCTGTGTTACTGAGTGAACATCTCTTATCTGTGAGTGGGACAGGCTGTGTGTTCGTGAGGGAGGAGGTGGTATCTGAGAGTTGGACAGGCTGTGTTTTAGTGAGGGAGGAGGTGGTGTCTGAGATTGGGACAGGCTGTGTGTAAGTGATGGAGGAGCAGATATCTGAGATTGGGACAGGCTGTGTGTTAGTGATGAAGGAGCAGGTATCTGAGAGTCGGACAGGCTGTGTTTTAGTGATGGAGCAGCAGGTTTCTGACAGTGGGGCAGGCTGTGTGTTAGTGAGGGAGGGGTTGGTATCTGAGAGTGGGACAGGCTGTGTGTAATTGCGGGAGGAGTTGGTATCTGAGAGTGGGACAGGCTTTGTGTTAGTGAGGAACGAGTTGATATCTGAGAGTGGGACCCGCTGTGTGTTAGTGAGGGAGGAGTTGGTATCTGAGAGTGGGACAGGCTGTTTGTTAGTGAGGGAGGAGCTGGTATCTGAGAGTGGGACAAGCAGTGTGTTGGTGAGGGAGATGCTGGTATCTGAGAGTGGGACTTGCTGTACGTCGGTGAGGGATGAGTTGGTATCTGAGAGTGGGACAGGCTGTGTGTTAGTGACTGAGGAGTTGGTATCTGAGAGTGAAACAGGCTGTGTTATTGAGGGAGGAGTTGGTATCTGTAGTGTGACAGGCTGTGTTATTGAGGAGGAACTGTTATCTGAGCCTGGGCCTGCCCGTGTATTCGTGAGGGAGGAGCTGGTATCTGAGAGTGGGACAAGCTGTGTGTTGGTGAGGGAGAAGCTGGTATCTGAGAGTGGGACTTGCTGTGCGTTGGTGAGGGTGGAGCTAGTATCTGAAAGAGGCACAGGCTGTGTGTTAGTGAGTGAGGAGGCGGTATCTGAGAGTGGGACAGATTGTGTGTTAGTGATGGAGGAGCTGGTATCTGAGAGAGGGACAGGCTGTCTGTTAGTGAGGGAGGCGCGGGTATCTGATGGAGGGACAGGCTGTGTGTTAGTGAGGGAGGAGCTTGTATCTGAGAGTGCGACAGGCTGTGTGTTCGTGAGGGAGGATCTTGTATCTGAGAGTGGGAAAGTATCTGTGTTACTAACGGAGGAGCTGGTATCTGAGAGTGGGACAGGCTGTGAGATATTGAGGGAGGAGCTGGTATCTGAGAGTGGGACAGGCTGTGTGTTAGTGAGGGAGGAGTTGGTATCTGAGAGTGGGACAGGCTGTTTGTTAGTGAGGGAGGAGCTGGTATCTGAGAGTGGTACGTGCTGTGTGTTAGTGAGGGAGGAGATGGTATCTGAGAATGGGACAGGCTGTGTGTTTGTGAAGGAGGATCTGGTATCTGAGATTGGGACAGGCTGTGTTCGTGAGGGAGGTGTTGGTATCTGAGAGAGGGACAGGCTGTGTTACTGTGGAAGGATCTGTTATCTGAGAGTGGGACAGCCTGTGTGTTAGTGAGGAAGGAGATGGTATCTGAGAGTGGCACAGGCTGTGTGTTAGTGAGTGAAGAGCTGGTATCTGAGAGTGGGCCAGGCTGTGTGTTCGTGAGTGAAGAGCTGGTATCTGAGATTGGGACAGGCTGAGTGTTAGTGAGGGAGGAGCTGGTATCTGAGAGTGGGACAGGCTGTGTGTTAGTGAGGGAGCAGCAGGTTTCTGACAGTGGGACAGGCTGTGTGTTAGTGAGGGAGGAGTTGGTATCTGAGAGTGGGACAGGCTGTGTGTTAGTGAGGGAGGAGCTGGTATCTGAGAGTGGGACAGGCTGTGTGTAATTGCGGGAGGAGTTGGTATCTGAGAGTGAGACAGACTTTGTGTTAGTGACAGAGGAGCTGCAATCTGAGACTGGGACATGCTGTGTTATTGAGGGAGGAGCTGGTATCTGAGAGTGGGTCTGTCTGTGTGTTAGTGAGGGAGGAGCTGGAATCTGAGAGTTGGACAGGCTGTGTGTTAGTGAGTGAGGAGGTGGTATCTGAGAGTCCGACGTGCTGTCTGTAAGGGAGGGAGGAGCTGGTATCTGAGAGTGGGAGAGATTTTGTTTTAGTGAGGGTGGAGCTGGCATCTGAGAGTAGGACAGTCCGTGTGTTAGTGAGGGAGGAGGTGGTATCGGAGAGTTGGGCTATCTGTGTGTTAGGTAGGGAGGAGCTGGTATCTGAGAGTGGGACAGATTGTGTGTTAGTGATGGAGGAGCTGGTATCTGAGAGAGGGACAGGCTGTGTGTTAGTGAGGGAGGAGCGGGTATCTGATGGTGGGAAAGGCTGTGTGTTAGTGAGGGAGGAGCTCGTATCTGAGAGTGGGACAGGCTGTGTGATAGTGAGGGAGGAGCTGGTATCTGAGATTGGGACAGATTGTGTATTAGTGAGGGAGGATCTGGTTTCTGAGAGTGGGACAGGCTGTGTGTTACTGAGGAATGAGCTGGTATCTGAGAGTGAGACAGGCTGTGAGTTAGTGAGGGAGGAGCTGGTATCTGAGAGTGTGACAGGCTGTGTTATTGAGGGAGGAACTGGTATCTGAGAGTGGGACAGTCTGTGTGTTCGTGAGGGATGAGCAGGTATCTGAGAGTGGGTCAGGCTTTTTATCAGTGAGGAACGAGTTGGTATCTGAGAGTGGGACACGCTGTGTGTTAGTGAGGGAGGAGTTGGTATCTGAGAGTGGGACAGGCTGTGTTTAAGTGAGAGAGGAGCTGGTATCTGAGAGTGTGACAGGCTGTGTGTTAGTGACAGAGGAGCTGCAATCTGAGACTGGGACATGCTATGTTATTGAGGGAGGAGCTGGTATCTGAGAGTGGGACAGGCAGTGTGTGATTGAGGGAGGAGCTGGTATCTGAGAGTTGGACAGGCGTTGTGTTAGTGAGTGAGGAGGTGGTATCTGAGAGTGGGACAGGCTGTGTGTTAGGGGGGGAGGAGGTGGTATCTGAGAGTGCGAAGTGCTGTCTGTAAGGGAGGGAGGAGCTGGTATCTGAGAGTGGGAGAGATTGTGTTTTAGTGAGGGTGAAGCTGGCATCTGAGAGTGGGACATTCCGTGTGTTAGTGAGGGAGGTGGTGGTATCTGAGAATTGGGCTATCTGTGTGTTACGTAGGGAGGAGCTGGTATCTGAGAGTGGGACAGGCTGTCTGTTAGTGAGGGAGGAGTGGGTATCTGATGGAGGGACAGGCGGTGTGTTAGTGAGGGAGGAGCTTGTATCTGAGAGTGGGACAGGCTGTGTGTTCGTGAGGGAGGATCTTGTATCTGAGAGTGGGAGAGTATCTGTGTTAGTAACGGAGGAGCTGGTATCTGAGAGTGGGACAGGCTGTGAGATATTGAGGGAGGAGCTGGTATCTGAGAGTGGGACAGGCTGTGTGTTAGTGAGGGAGGAGTTGGTATCTGAGAGTGGGACAGGCTGTTTGTTAGTGAGGGAGGAGCTGGTATCTGAGAGTGGTACGTGCTGTGTGTTAGTGAGGGAGGAGATGGTATCTGAGATTGGGACAGGCTGTGTTAGTGAGGGAGGTGTTGGTATCTGAGAGAGGGACAGGCTGTGTGACTGTGGAAGGATCTGTTATCTGAGAGTGGGACAGCCTGTGTGTTAGTGAGGAAGGAGATGGTATCTGAGACTAGGACAGACTGTGTATTATTGAGGGAGGAGCTGGTATCTGAGAGTGGGACAGGCTGTGTGTTAGTGACTAAGGAGTTGGTATCTGAGAGTGAAACAGGCTGTGAGTTATTGAGGGAGGAGCTGGTATCTGAAAGGGGGACAGGCTGTGTGTTAGTGAGGGAGGAGCTGGTGTCTGAGAATGGGACAGGCTGTGTGTTAGTGAGAGAGGAGCTGGTATCTGAGATTTGGACAGGCTGTGTGTTAGTGAGGGAGGAGCTGGTATCTGCGAGGGGGAAATGCTCTGTTTTAGTGAAGGAGGAGGTGGTATCTGAGAGTGGGACAGGCTGTGTGTTAGTGAGGGAGGAGGTGGTATCTGTAGTGTTACAGGCTGTGTTATTGAGGAGGAACTGGTATCTGAGCGTGGGACAGGCTGTGTGTTCGTGAGTGAGGAACTGGTATCTGAGCGTGGGACAGGCTGTGTGATATTGAGGGAGGAGCTCGTATCTGAGAGAGGGACAGGCTGTGTTAGTGAGGGTGGAGCTGGTATCTGGGAGTAGGACAGGTTGTGTGTTAGATAGGGAGGAGCTGATGTCTGAGAGTAGGAAAGGCTGTTTATTAGTGAGGGATCAGCTGCTTTCTGAGTCTTGGACAGGCTGTGTGTTAGTGAGGGAGGAGCTGGTATCTGAGAGAGGGACAGACTGTGTGTGAGTGAGGGAGAAGCTGGTATCTGAGTGTGGGACAGGCTGTGTGTTTCTGAAGTAGGAGCTGGTATCTGAGAGTGAGACAGGCTGTGTGTTAGTGAGGGAGCAGCTGGTATCTGAGATTGGGACCGGCTGTGTGTCAGTGAGGGAGGAGCTGGTATCTGAGACTGAGACAGGCTGTGTGTTAGTGAGGGAGGGGATGATATCTGAGAGTGAGACAGGCTGTGTGTGATTGAGGGAGGAGCTGGTAACTGAGAGTGGGAAAGGCTGTGTGTTATTGAGGGAGGAGCTGGTATCTGAGTGTGGGACAGGCTATGTGTTAGTGAGGGAGGAGCCAGCATCAGAGAGTGGTAGAGGCTGTGTGTTATTGAGGGAGGAGCTGGTATCTGAGAGTGGGACAGGCTGTGTGTTAGTGAGGGAGGAGCTGGTTTCTGGGAGTGGGACAGGCTGTGTGTTAGTGAGGGAGGTGCTGGAATCTGAGAGTGGGACAGGCTGTGTGTTACTGAGGGAGGAGCTGGTATCTGAGACTGGGACAGGCTGAGTGTTAGTGAGGTACGAGCTGTTATCTGAGAGTGGGACAGGCTGCATGTTAGTGAAGGAGGAGCTGGTATCTGAGATTGCGACGGGCTGTGTGTGTGAGCGAGGAGCTGGTATCTGAGAGTCGGACAGGCTGTGTGTTAGTGAGGGAGGAGCTCGTAAGAAAGAGAGAGGGACACGCTGTGTGTGTGAGGGATTAGCTGGTATCTGAGAGTGGGAATGGCTGTGTGTTAGTGAGGGAGGAGCTGGAATTTGAGAGTGGGACAAGCTGTGTGTTACTGAGGGAGGAGCTGGTATCTGAGAATGGGACAGGCTGTGTGTTACTGAGGGAAGAGCTGGTATCTGAGAATGGAACAGGCTGTGTTACTGAGGGAGGAGCTGGTATCTGAGAGTGGGACAGACTGTATGTTAGTGAGGAAGTAGCTGGGATCTGAGAGTGGGACAGGCTGTGTGTTACTGAGGGAGAAGCTGGTATCTGAGAGAGGGACAGGCTGTGTGTTAGTGAGGGAGGTGCTCGTATCTGAGAGTGGGACAGTCTGTGTGTTAGTGAGGGAGTAGCTGGTATCTGAGACCGGGACAGGCTGTGTGTGAGTGAGAGAGGAGCTGATATCTGAGACTGGGAAAGGCAGTGTGTTAGTGAAGGAGGAGCTGGTATCTGAGAGTGGGACAGGCTGTGTGTTAGTGAGGGAGGAGCAGGTATCTGAGAGTGAGACAGGCTGTGTTAGAGAGGGTGGAGCTGGTATCTGGGAGTAGGACATGCTGTGTGTTAGAAAGGGAGGAGCTGATATCTGAGAGTAGGAAAGGCTGTGTATTAGTGACGGATGAGCTGCTATCTGATTCTTGGACAGGCTGTGTGTTAGTGAGGAAGGAGCTGGTATCTGAGCGTGGGACAGGCTGTGTGTTAGTGATGGAGGAGCTGGTATCTGAGAGTGGGACAGGCTGTGTGTTAGTGAGGGAGGAGCTGGTATCTGAGAGTGGGACAGGCTGTGTGTTAGTGAGGGAGCAGCTGGTAGCTGAGAGTGGGACCGGCTGTGTGTTAGTGAGGGAGGGGATGATATCTGAGAGTGAGACAGGCTGTGCGTGATTGAGGGAGTAGCTGGTAACTGAGAGTGGGAAAGGCTATGTGTTAGTGAGGGAGGAGCCACCATCAGAGAGTGGTAGAGGCTGTGTGTTATTGAGGGAGGAGCTGGTATCTGAGAGGGGGACAGGCTGTGTGTTCGTGAGGGAGGAGCTGGTTTCTGGGAGTGGGACAGGCTGTGTGTTAGCGAGGGAGGAACTGGTATCTGAGAGTGGGACAGGCTGTGTGTTAGTGAGGGTGGGGCAGGTATCTGGTAGTGGGACAGGCTGTGTTTTAGTGAGGGAGGAGCTGGTATCTGAGACTGGGACAGGCTGAGTGTTAGTGAGGTAGGAGCTGTTATCTGAGAGTGGGACAGGCTGAGTGTTAGTGAGGGAGGAGCTGGTATCTGAGATTGGGACAGGCTGTGTGTTAGTGAGGTAGGAGCTGTTATCTGAGAGTGGGACAGGCTGAGTGTTAGTGAGGGAGGAGCTGGTATCTGAGATTGCGACAGGCTGTGTGTATGAGCGAGGAACTGGTATCATAGAGTCGGACAGGATGTGTGTTAGTGAGGGAGGAGCTCGTAAGAGAGAGAGAGAGACACAGGATGTGTGTGTGAGGGAGGAGCTGGTATCTGAGAGTGGGAATGGCTGTGTGTTAGTGAGGGAGGAGCTCGTGTCTGAGAGTGGGACAGGCTGTGTTTCATTGAGGGATGAGCTGGAATTTGAGAGTGGGACAGGCTGTGTGTTACTGAGGGAGGAGCTGGTATCTGAGAATGGGACAGGCTGTGTGTTACTGAGGGAGGAGCTGGTATCTGACAGTGGGACAGGCTGTGTGTTACTGAGGGAGGAGCTGGTATCTGAGAATGGGACAGGCTGTGTGTTACTGAGGGAGGAGCAGGTATCTGAGAGTGGGACAGGCTGTGTGTTACTGAGGGAGGAGCAGGTATCTGAGAGTGGGACAGGCTGTGTTTTAGTGAGGGAGGAGCTGGTACCTGTGAGTGAGACAGGCTGTGTGTTAGTGAGTGTGGAGCTTGTATCTGGGAGTAGGACAGGCTGTGTGTTAGAGAGGGAGGAGCTGGTCTCTGAGAGTGGGACAGGCTGTGTGTCAGTGAGGGAGGAGCTGGTATCTGAGAGTGGGACAGGCTGTTTATTAGTGAGGGTTGAGCTGGTACCTGAGAGTGGAACAGAGTGTGTGTTTGTGAGGGAGGAGTTGGTATCTGAGAGTGGGACAGGCTGTGTGTTCTGGAGGGAGGAGCTGGTATCTGAGAGTGGGACAGGATGTGTGTTAGTGAGAGAGGAGCTGGTATCTGAGCACGTGACAGGCTGTCTGTTAGTGACAGAGGAGCTGGTATCAGAGAGTGAGACAGGCTGTGTGTTACTGAGGGAGGAGCTGGGATCTGAGTTTGGGACAGACTGTGTTATTGAGGGAGGAGCTGGTTTCTGAGAGTGGGACAGATTGTGTGTTAGTGAGGGAGGAGCTAGTATCAGAGTGGGGCATTATGTGTGTTACTGAGGGAGGAGCTGGTATCTGAGAACGGGACAGGCTGTGTGTTAGTGAGGGATGAGTTGGTATCTGAGAGTGAGACAGGTTGAGTGTTAGTGAGGGAGGAGCTGGTATCTGAGAGTCGGACAGGCTGTGTGTTAGTGACAGAGGAGCTGCAATCTGAGACTGGGACCTGCTGTGTTATTGAGGGAGGAGCTGGAATCTGAGAGTGGGTCTGGCTGTGTGTTAGTGAGTGAGGAGGTGGTATCTGAGAGTCCGACGTGCTGTCTGTAAGGGAGGGAGGAGCTGGTATCTGAGAGTGGGAGAGATTTTGTTTTAGTGAGGGTGGAGCTGGCATCTGAGAGTAGGACAGTCCGTGTGTTAGTGAGGGAGGATGTGGTATCGGAGAGTTGGGCTATCTGTGTGTTAGGTAGGGAGGAGCTGGTATCTGAGAGTGGGACAGATTGTGTGTTAGTGATGGAGGAGCTGGTATCTGAGAGAGGGACAGGCTGTGTGTTAGTGAGGGAGGAGCGGGTATCTGATGGTGGGAAAGGCTGTGTGTTAGTGAGGGAGGAGCTCGTATCTGAGAGTGGGACAGGCTGTGTGATAGTGAGGGAGGAGCTGGTATCTGAGAGTGGGACAGATTGTGTATTAGTGAGGGAGGATCTGGTTTCTGAGAGTGGGACAGGCTGTGTGTTACTGAGGAATGAGCTGGTATTTGAGAGTGAGACAGGCTGTGAGTTAGTGAGGGAGGAGCTGGTATCTGAGAGTGTGACAGGCTGTGTTATTGAGGGAGGAACTGGTATCTGAGAGTGGGACAGTCTGTGTGTTCGTGAGGGATGAGCAGGTATCTGAGAGTGGGTCAGGCTGTTTATCAGTGAGGAACGAGTTGGTATCTGAGAGTGGGACACGCTGTGTGTTAGTGAGGGAGGAGTTGTTATCAGAGAGTGGGACAGGCTGTGTGTAAGTGAGAGAGGAGCTGGTATCTGAGAGTGTGACAGGCTGTGTGTTAGTGACAGAGGAGCTGCAATCTGAGACTGGGACATGCTATGTTATTGAGGGAGGAGCTGGTATCTGAGAGTGGGACCGGCTGTGTGTTACTGAGGGAGGAGCTGGTATCTGAGACTGAGACAGTCTGTGTGTTAGTGAGGGAGGGGATGATATCTGAGAGTGAGACAGGCTGTGCGTGATTGAGGGAGGAGCTGGTAACTGAGAGTGGGAAAGGCTATGTGTTAGTGAGGGAGGAGCCACCATCAGAGAGTGGTAGAGGCTGTGTGTTATTGAGGGAGGAGCTGGTATCTGAGAGGGGGACAGGCTGTGTGTTACTGAGGGAAGAGCAGGTATCTGAGAGTGGGACAGGCTGTGTGTTACTGAGGGAGGAGCAGGTATCTGCGAGTGGGACAGGCTGTGTTTTAGTGAGGGAGGAGCTGGTACCTGTGAGTGAGACAGGCTGTGTGTTAGTGAGTGTGGAGCTTGTATCTGGGAGTAGGACAGGCTGTGTGTTAGAGAGGGAGGAGCTGGTCTCTGAGAGTGGGACAGGCTGTGTGTCAGTGAGGGAGGAGCTGGTATCTGAGAGTGGGACAGGCTGTTTATTAGTGAGGGTTGAGCTGGTACCTGAGAGTGGAACAGAGTGTGTGTTTGTGAGGGAGGAGTTGGTATCTGAGAGTGGGACAGGCTGTGTGTTCTGGAGGGAGGAGCTGGTATCTGAGAGTGGGACAGGATGTGTGTTGGTGAGAGAGGAGCTGGTATCTGAGCACGTGACAGGCTGTCTGTTAGTGACAGAGGAGCTGGTATCAGAGAGTGAGACAGGCTGTGTGTTACTGAGGGAGGAGCTGGGATCTGAGTTTGGGACAGACTGTGTTATTGAGGGAGGAGCTGGTTTCTGAGAGTGGGACAGATTGTGTGTTAGTGAGGGAGGAGCTAGTATCAGAGTGGGGCATTATGTGTGTTACTGAGGGAGGAGCTGGTATCTGAGAACGGGACAGGCTGTGTGTTAGTGAGGGATGAGTTGGTATCTGAGAGTGAGACAGGTTGAGTGTTAGTGAGGGAGGAGCTGGTATCTGAGAGTCGGACAGGCTGTGTGTTAGTGACAGAGGAGCTGCAATCTGAGACTGGGACCTGCTGTGTTATTGAGGGAGGAGCTGGAATCTGAGAGTGGGTCTGGCTGTGTGTTAGTGAGTGAGGAGGTGGTATCTGAGAGTCCGACGTGCTGTCTGTAAGGGAGGGAGGAGCTGGTATCTGAGAGTGGGAGAGATTTTGTTTTAGTGAGGGTGGAGCTGGCATCTGAGAGTAGGACAGTCCGTGTGTTAGTGAGGGAGGATGTGGTATCGGAGAGTTGGGCTATCTGTGTGTTAGGTAGGGAGGAGCTGGTATCTGAGAGTGGGACAGATTGTGTGTTAGTGATGGAGGAGCTGGTATCTGAGAGAGGGACAGGCTGTGTGTTAGTGAGGGAGGAGCGGGTATCTGATGGTGGGAAAGGCTGTGTGTTAGTGAGGGAGGAGCTCGTATCTGAGAGTGGGACAGGCTGTGTGATAGTGAGGGAGGAGCTGGTATCTGAGAGTGGGACAGATTGTGTATTAGTGAGGGAGGATCTGGTTTCTGAGAGTGGGACAGGCTGTGTGTTACTGAGGAATGAGCTGGTATTTGAGAGTGAGACAGGCTGTGAGTTAGTGAGGGAGGAGCTGGTATCTGAGAGTGTGACAGGCTGTGTTATTGAGGGAGGAACTGGTATCTGAGAGTGGGACAGTCTGTGTGTTCGTGAGGGATGAGCAGGTATCTGAGAGTGGGTCAGGCTGTTTATCAGTGAGGAACGAGTTGGTATCTGAGAGTGGGACACGCTGTGTGTTAGTGAGGGAGGAGTTGTTATCAGAGAGTGGGACAGGCTGTGTGTAAGTGAGAGAGGAGCTGGTATCTGAGAGTGTGACAGGCTGTGTGTTAGTGACAGAGGAGCTGCAATCTGAGACTGGGACATGCTATGTTATTGAGGGAGGAGCTGGTATCTGAGAGTGGGACTGGCTGTGTGTGAGTGAGGGAAAAGCTGGTATCTGAGAGTTGGACAGGCTTTGTGTTAGTGAGTGAGGAGGTGGTATCTGAGAGTGGGACAGGCTGTGTGTTAGTGAGTGAGGAGGTGGTATCTGAGAGTGCGAAGTGCTGTCTGTAAGGGAGGGAGGAGCTGGTATCTGAGAGTGGGAGAGATTGTGTTTTAGTGAGGGTGAAGCTGGCATCTGAGAGTGTGACATTCCGTGTGTTAGTGAGGGAGGTGGTGGTATCTGAGAATTGGGCTATCTGTGTGTTAGGTAGGGAGCAGCTGGTATCTGAGAGTGGGACAGGCTCTCTGTTAGTGAGGGAGGAGCGGGTATCTGATGGAGGGACAGGCTGTGTGTTAGTGAGGGAGGAGCTTGTATCTGAGAGTGGGACAGGCTGTGTGTTCATGAGGGAGGATCTTGTATCTGAGAGTGGGAGAGTATCTGTGTTAGTAACGGAGGAGCTGGTATCTGAGAGTGGGACAGGCTGTGAGATATTGAGGGAGGAGCTGGTATCTGAGAGTGGGACAGGCTGTGTGTTAGTGAGGGAGGAGTTGCTATCTGAGAGTGGGACAGGCTGTTTGTTAGTGAGGGAGGAGCTGGTATCTGAGAGTGGTACGTGCTGTGTGTTAGTGAGGGAGGAGATGGTATCTGAGAATGGGACAGGCTGTGTGTTAGTGAAGGAGGATCTGGTATCTGAGATTGGGACAGGCTGTGTTAGTGAGGGAGGTGTTGGTATCTGAGAGAGGGACAGGCTGTGTGACTGTGGAAGGATCTGTTATCTGAGAGTGGGACAGCCTGTGTGTTAGTGAGGAAGGAGATGGTATCTGAGAGTAGGACAGACTGTGTATTATTGAGGTGGGAGCTGGTATCTGAGAGTGGGACAGGCTGTGTGTTAGTGACTAAGGAGTTGGTATCTGAGAGTGAAACAGGCTGTGAGTTATTGAGGGAGGAGCTGGTATCTGAAAGGGGGACAGGCTGTGTGTTAGTGAGGGAGGAGCTTCTGTCTGAGAATGGGACAGGCTGTGTGTTAGTGAGAGAGGAGCTGGGATCTGAGATTTGGACAGGCTGTGTGTAAGTGAGGGAGGAGCAGGTATCTGAGAGTGAGACAGGCTGCGTGTTAGTGAGGGAGGAGCTGGTATCTGCGAGGGGGAAATGCTCTGTGTTAGTGAGGGAGGAGGTGGTATCTGAGAGTGGGACAGGCTGTGTGTTAGTGAGGGAGGAGGTGGTATCTGTAGTGTTACAGGCTGTGTTATTGAGGAGGAACTGGTATCTGAGCGTGGGACAGGCTGTGTGTTCGTGAGTGAGGAACTGGTATCTGAGCGTGGGACAGGATGTGTGATATTGAGGGAGGAGCTCGTATCTGAGAGAGGGACAGGCTGTGTTAGTGAGGGTGGAGCTGGTATCTGGGAGTAGGACAGGCTGTGTGTTAGATAGGGAGGAGCTGATGTCTGAGAGTAGGAAAGGCTGTTTATTAGTGAGGGATGAGCTGCTTTCTGAGTCTTGGACAGGCTGTGTGTTAGTGAGGGAGGAGCTGGTATCTGAGAGAGGGACAGACTGTGTGTGAGTGAGGGAGAAGCTGGTATCTGAGTGTGGGACAGGCTGTGTGTTAGTGAGGGAGCAGCTCGTATCTGAGATTGGGACCGGCTGTGTGTCAGTGAGGGAGGAGCTGGTATCTGAGAGTGAGACAGGCTGTGTGTGATTGAGGGAGGAGCTGGTAACTGAGAGTGGGAAAGGCTGTGTGTTATTGAGGGAGGAGGTGGTATCTGAGTGTGGGAAAGGCTATGTGTTAGTGAGGGAGGAGCCAGCATCAGAGAGTGGTAGAGGCTGTGTGTTATTGAGGGAGGAGCTGGTATCTGAGAGTGGAACAGGCTGTGTGTTACTGAGGGAGGAGCTGGTATCTGAGACTGGGACAGGCTGAGTGTTAGTGAGGTACGAGCTGTTATCTGAGAGTTGGGCAGGCTGAGTGTTAGTGAGGGAGAAGCTGGTATCTGAGAGTGGGACAGGCTGCATGTTAGTGAAGGAGGAGCTGGTATCTGAGATTGCGACGGGCTGTGTGTGTGAGCGAGGAGCTGGTATCTGAGAGTCGGACAGGCTGTGTGTTAGTGAGGGAGGAGCTGGTATCTGAGAGTGGGACAGGCTGTCTGTTAGTGAGGGAGGAGCTCGTAAGAAAGAGAGAGGGACACGCTGTGTGTGTGAGGGAGTAGCTGGTATCTGAGAGTGGGAATGGCTGTGTGTTAGTGAGGGAGGAGCTGGAATTTGAGAGTGGGACAAGCTGTGTGTTACTGAGGGAGGAGCTGGTATCAGAGAATGGGACAGGCTGTGTGTTAGTGAGGGAGGAGCTGGTATCTGAGAGTGGGTCAGGCTGTGTGTTACTGAGGGAGGAGCTGGTATCTGAGAATGGAACAGGCTGTGTGTTACTGAGGGAGGAGCTGGTATCTGAGAGTGGGACAGGCTGTGTGTTAGCGAGGGAGGAGCTGGTATCTGAGACTGAGACAGGCTGTGTGTTAATGAGGGAGGGGATGATATCTGAGAGTGAGACAGGCTGTGCGTGATTGAGGGAGGAGCTGGTATCTGAGAGTGGGAAAGGCTATGTGTTAGTGAGGGAGGAGCCAGCATCAGAGAGTGGTAGAGGCTGTGTGTTATTGAGGGAGGAGCTGGTATCTGAGAGGGGGACAGGCTGTGTGTTCGTGAGGGAGGAGCTGGTTTCTGGGAGTGGGACAGGCTGTGTGTTAGTGAGGGAGGAACTGGTATCTGAGAGTGGGACAGGCTGTGTGTTAGTGAGGGTGGGGCAGGTATCTGGTAGTGGGACAGGCTGTGTTTTAGTGAGGTAGGAGCTGTTATCTGAGAGTGGGACAGGCTGAGTGTTAGTGAGGGAGGAGCTGGTATCTGAGATTGGGACAGGCTGTGTGTGAGTGAGGGAGGAGCTGGTATCTGAGAGTGGGACAGGCTGCATGTTAGTGGAGGAGGAGCTGGTATCTGAGATTGCGACAGGCTGTGTGTGTGAGCGAGGAACTGGTATCTGAGAGTCGGACAGGCTGTGTGTTAGTGAGGGAGGAGCTCGTAAGAGAGAGAGACACACAGGATGTGTGTGTGAGGGAGGAGCTGGTATCTGAGAGTGGGAATGGCTGTGTGTTAGTGAGGGAGGAGCTCGTGTCTGAGAGTGGGACAGGCTGTGTGTCATTGAGGGATGAGCTGGAATTTGAGAGTGGGACAGGCTGTGTGTCATTGTGGGAGGAGCTGGATTTTGAGAGTGGGACAGGCTGTGTGTTACTGAGGGAGGAGCTGGTATCTGAGAATGGGACAGGCTGTGTGTTGCTGAGGGAGGAGCTGGTATCTGACAGTGGGACAGGCTTTGTGTTACTGAGGGAGGAGCTGGTATCTGAGAATGGGACAGGCTGTGTGTTACTGAGGGAGGAGCAGGTATTTGAGAGTGGGACAGGCTGTCTGTTAGTGACAGAGGAGCTGGTATCAGAGAGTGAGACAGGCTGTGTGTTACTGAGGGAGGAGCTGGGATCTGAGTTTGGGACAGACTGTGTTATTGAGGGAGGAGCTGGTTTCTGAGAGTGGGACAGATTGTGTGTTAGTGAGAGAGGAGCTAGTATCAGAGTGGGGCATTATCTGTGTTACTGTGGGAGGAGCTGGTATCTGAGAACGGGACAGGCTGTGTATTAGTGAGGGATGAGTTGTTATCTGAGAGTGAGACAGGTTGAGTGTTAGTGAGGGAGGAGCTGGTATCTGAGAGTCGGACAGGCTGTGTGTTAGTGACAGAGGAGCTGCAATCTGAGACTGGGACATGCTGTGTTATTGAGGGAGGAGCTGGTATCTGAGAGTGGGTCTGGCTGTGTGTTAGTGAGGGAGGAGCTGGAATCTGAGAGTGGGAGAGATTGTGTTTTAGTGAGGGTGGAGCTGGCATCTGAGAGTAGGACAGTCCGTGTGTTAGTGAGGGAGGAGGTGGTATCTGAGAGTGGGACAGATTGTGTGTTAGTGATGGAGGAGCTGGTATCTGAGAGAGGGACAGGCTGTGTGTTAGTGAGGGAGGAGCGGGTATCTGATGGTGGGACAGGCTGTGTGTTAGTGAGGGAGGAGCTCGTATCTGAGAGTGGGACAGGCTGAGTGATAGTGAGGGAGGAGCTGGTATCTGAGAGTGGGACATGCTGTGTTATTGAGGGAGGAGCTGGTTTCTGAGAGTGGGACAGGCTGTGTGTTACTGAGGAATGAGCTGGTATCTGAGAGTGAGACAGGCTGTGAGTTAGTGAGGGAGGAGCTGGTATCTGAGAGTGTGACAGGCTGTGTTATTGAGGGAGGAACTGGTATCTGAGAGTGGGACAGTCTGTGTGTTCGTGAGGGATGAGCAGGTATCTGAGAGTGGGTCAGGCTGTTTATCAGTGAGGAACGAGTTGGTATCTGAGAGTGGGACACGCTGTGTGTTAGTGAGGGAGGAGTTGGTATCTGAGAGTGGGACAGATTGTGTATTAGTGAGGGAGGAGTTGGTATCTGAGAGTGGGACAGGCAGTGTGTATGTGAGAGAGAGGAGCTGGTATCTGAGAGTGTGACAGGCTGTGTGTTAGTGACAGAGGAGCTGCAATCTGAGACTGGGACATGCTATGTTATTGAGGGAGGAGCTGGTATCTGAGAGTGGCACTGGCTGTGTGTGAGTGAGGGAGGAGCTGGTATCTGAGAGTTGGACAGGCTTTGTGTTAGTGAGTGAGGAGGTGGTATCTGAGAGTGCGAAGTGCTGTCTGTAAGGGAGGGAGGAGCTGGTATCTGAGAGTGGGAGAGATTGTGTTTTAGTGAGGGTGGAGCTGGCATCTGAGAGTGGGACATTCCGTGTGTTAGTGAGGGAGGAGCTGGTATCTGCGAGGGGGAATGGCTGTGTGTTAGTGAGGGAGGAGCTCATATCTGAGTGTGGGACAGGCTGTGTGTCATTGAGGGAGTAGCTGGAATTTGAGAGTGGGACAAGCTGTGTGTTACTGAGGGAGGAGCTGGTATCTGAGAATGGGACAGGCTGTGTTTTACTGAGGGAGGTGCTGGTATCTGAGAATGGAACAGGCTGTGTGTTACTGAGGGAGGAGCTGGTATCTGAGAGTGGGACAGATTGTGTGTTAGTGAGGAGGTAGCTGGGATCGGAGAGTGGGACAGACTGTGTGTTACTGAGGGAGGAGCTGGTATCTGAGAGTGGGACAGATTGTGTATTAGTGAGGGAGGAGCTGGTATCTGAGCATGGGACAGGCTGTGTTATTGAGGGAGGAGCTGGTATCTGAGAGTGGGACAGGCTGTGTGTCAGTGAAGGATATTCCGGTATCGAAGATTGGGACAGGCTGTGTGTTCGTGAGGGAGAAGATGGTCTCTGAGAGTAGGACAGGCTGTGTGTTAGTGAGGGAGGAGCTGGTATCTGATAGTGGTAGAGGCTGTGTGTCAGTGAGGGAGGAACTGGTATCTGAGAGTGGGACAGGCTATGTGTTAGTGAGGGAGGCGCTGGTATCTGAGAGTGGGACAGACTGTGTGAAATTCAGGGAGGAGTTGGTATCTGAGCTTTGGAAAGGCTGTGTGTTAGTTATGGAGGAGCTGGTATCTGAGAGTGAGACAGGCTGTGTGTTAGTGAGGGAGGAGCTGGGATCTGAGTTTGGGACAGGCTGTGTTATTGAGTGAGGAGTTGGCATTTGAGAGTGGGACAGGTTGTGTGTTAGTGAAGGAGGAGCTGGTATCTGAGAGTGGGACGTGCTGTGTGTTAGTGAGGGAGGAGCCAGTTTCTGAGAGTGGGACAGGCTGTGCATTAGTGAGGGAGGAGCTGGTACCTGAGAGAGGTACAGGCTGTGTGTAAGTGAGAGAGGAGCTGGTAGCTGAGAGTTTCACAGGCTGTGTGTTACTGAGGGAGGAGCTGTTATCTGAGAGTCGGACAGCTTGTGTGTTAGTGAGGGAGGAGCTGGTATCTGAGAGTGGGACGTGCTGTGTGTTAGTGAGGGAGGAGCAGGTATCTGAGTGTTGGCCAGGCTGTGTGCTAGTGAGGGAGGAGCTGGTATCTGAGAGTGGGACAGACTGTGTGTTAGTGAGGGAGGAGCTGGTATCTGAGAGTGGGACAGACTGTGTGTTAGTGAGGGAGGAGCTGGTATCTGAGAGTGGGACAGACTGTGCCTTAGTGAGGGAGGAGTTAGTATCTGAGAGTGGCACAGTCTGTGTGTTAGCGAGGGAGGATCTGTTGTCTGAGAGTGGGACAGGCTGTACGTTACTGAGGGAGGAGCTGGTATTTGAGAGTGGGACAGGCTGTGTGTTAGTGAGGGAGGAGCTGGTATCTGAGAGTGGGCCAGGCTGTGTGTTACTGATTGAAGAGCTGGTATCTGAGATTTAGTCAGGCTGTGTGTTAGTGAGTGAGGAGGAGGTATCTGAGAGTGGGAGAGATTGTGTATTAGTGAGGGAGGAATTGGTGTCTGAACGTGGGACAGGCCGTGTGTTAGTGAGGGTGGTGGTGGTATCTGAGAATGGGACGTGCTGTGTGTTAGGGAGGGAGGAGCTGGTATCTGAGAGGGGGATCAGATTTTGTGTTAGTGATGGAGGAGCTGGTATCTGAGAGTGGGACAGGCTGTGTGTTAGTGAGGGAGGAGCAGGTATCTGAGGGTGGGACAGGCTGTGTTTTAGTGAGGGAGGATCTAGTATCTGAGAGTGGGACAGTATCTGTGTTATTAAGCGAGGAGCTGGCATCTGAGAGTGGGACAGGCTGTGTGTTAGTGAGGGAGAAGCTGGTATCTGAGAGTGGGACAGGCTGGGTGTTAGTGAGGGAGGAGCTGGTATCTGAGAGTGCG
Source organism: Isurus oxyrinchus (assembly GCA_026770705.1). Taxonomy (NCBI): domain Eukaryota; kingdom Metazoa; phylum Chordata; class Chondrichthyes; order Lamniformes; family Lamnidae; genus Isurus; species Isurus oxyrinchus. The sequence goes on from JANJGN010000815.1 coordinate 194,988, forward strand.
ACGTGCTGCGTGTTAGGGAGGGAGGAGCTGGTATCTGAGAGTGGGACGTGCTGTGTGTTAGAGAGGGAGGAGCTGGTATCTGAGAGTGGGACAGGCTGTGTATTAGTGAGGAAGGAGCTGGTATCTGAGATAGGACAGAATGTGTATAAGTGAAGGAGGAACTTGTACCTGAGAGAGGGACACGCTGTGTGTAAGTGAGAGAGGTACTGGTATCTCAGATTGTGACAGTCTGTGTGTTAGTGTCAGAAGAGCAGCTATCTGAGAGTGGGACAGGCTGTGTTATTGAGGGAGGAGCAGGTATCTGAGAGTGGGACGTGCTGTCTGTTAGGGAGGGAGGAGCCGGTATCTGAGAATGGGACAGGCTGTGTTATTGAGGGAGGAGCAGGTATCTGAGAGTGGGACGTGCTGTCTGTTAGGGAGGGAGGAGCCGGTATCTGAGAGTGGGAGAGCTTGCGTTTTAGTGAGGGAGGAGCTGGTATCTGAGAGTGGGATAGGCCGTGTTATTGAGGGAGGAGCTGGTATCTGACAGTGGGTCAGGCTGTATGTTAGTGAGGGAGGAGCCGGTATCTGAGTGTGGGACAGATTGTGTTTTAGTGAGGGAGGAGCTGGTATCTGAGAGTGGGACAGGCTGTGTGGTAGTGATGGAGGAGGTGGTATCTGAGAATGAGACAGGCTGTGTGTTAGTGAGGGAGGAGCTGGTTTCAGAGAGTGGGACAGATTGTGTGTTAGTGAGGGAGTATCTAGTATCTGAGAGTGGGACAGTATTTGTGTTAGTAAGGGAGGAGCTGGAATCTGAGAGTGGGAAAGTCTGTTTATATGTGAGGGAGGAGTTCGTATCTGAGTGTGGGACAGGCTGTGTGTTACTGAGGGAGGAGCTGGTATCAGAGAGTGGGACAGGCTGTGTGTGAGTGAGGGAGGAGCTGGTATATGAGAATGGGACTGGCTGTGTTATTGAGGGAGGAGCTGGTATCTGACAGTGGGTCAGGCTGTGTGTTAGTGAGGGAGGAGGTGGTATCTGAGAGTGGGACAGGCTGTGTGTAAGTGAGGGAGGATGTGGTATCTGGGAGTGGGACGTACTGTGTGTTAGGGAGGGAGGAGCTGGTATCGGAGATTGGGACAGATTTTGTATTAGTGAGGTAGGAGCTAGAATCTGAAAGTGGGACAGGCTGTGTTATTGAGCGAGGAGGTGGTATCTGAAAGTGGGACGTGCCTTGTATTAGTGAGGGAGGAGCTGGTATCTGAGGGTGGGACAGGCTGTGTGTTACTGAGGGAGGAGCTGGTATCTGAGAGTGGGACAGGCTGTGTGTTAGTGAGGGAGGAGCTGCCATCTGAGAGTGGGGCAGGCTGTGTGTTACTGAGGGAGGAATTGGCATTTGAGAGTGGGACAGGTTGTGTGTTAGTTTTGGGAGGAGCTGGTATCTGAGAGTGGGACAGACTGTGTTAGTGAGGGAGGAGCTGGTATCTGAGAGTGGGACAGGCTGTGTGTTAGTGCGGGAGGAGCTGGTATCTGAGAGTTGGACAGGCTGTGTGTTAGTGAGTGAGGAGTTGGCATTTGAGAGTGGGACAGGTTGTGTGTTAGTGAGGGAGGAGCTGGTATCTGAGAGTGGGACAGGCTGTGTGTTAGTGAGGGAACAGCTGGTATCTGAGATTGGGACAAATTGTGTATTAGTGTGGGAGGTGCTGGTATCTGAGAGTGGGACAGGCTGTGTGTTAGTGAGGGAGGAGATGGTATCTGAGAGTGGGACAGACTGTGTTAGTGAGGGTGTAGCAGGAATCTGAGAGTGGGACAGGCTGTGTGTTAGTGAGGGAGGAGCTGGTATCTGAGTGTGGGCCAGGATGTGTGCTAGTGAGGGAGGAGCTAGTATCTGAGATTGGGACAGGCTGTGTGTTAGTGAGGGAGGAGCTAGGATCTGAGAGTGGGACAGACTGTTGTATGTGAGGGAGGAGCAAGTATCTGAGAGTGGCACAGGCTGTGTGTTAGTGAGGGAGGAGCTGAGATCTGTGAGTGGGACAGACTGAGCGTTAGTGAGGGAGGAGCTAGTATCTGAGAGTGGCACAGGCTGTATGTTAGTGAGGGTGGAGCTGGTATCTGAGATTGGGACAGGCTGTGTGTTAGTGAGGGAGGAGGTGGTATCTGAGAGAGGGACAGGCTGTGTGTTAGGGAGGGAGGAGCTGGTATCGGAGAGTGGGACAGGCCGCATGTTAGTTATGCAGGAGGTGGTATCTGAGAGTGGGACAGGCTGTCTGTTAGTGAGGGAGGAGCTGGTATCTGAGAATGGGACAGGCTGTGTTATTGAGTGAGGAGCTGGTATCTGAGTTTGGGACAGATTGTGTATTAGTGAGGGAGGAGGTGGTATCTGGGAGTTATACAGGCTGTGTGTTAGCGATGGAGAAGCTGGTATTTGAGAGTGAGACAGACTGTGTGTTAGTGAGGGAGAAGCTGGTATCTCAGAGTGGGACAGGCCGTGGATTAGTGAGGGAGCTGCTCGTATCTGAGAGAGGGACAGGCTGTGTTTGAGTGAGGGAGAAGCTGGAATCTGAGTGTGGGACAGACTGTGTTAGTGAGGGAGGAGCTCGTATCTGATAGTGGGACAGGCTGTGTTATTGAGGGAGGGATTGGTATCTGGGTGTGGGTCAGGCTGTGGGTTAGTAAGGGAGGAGCTGATATTTGTGATAGGACAGGCTCTGTGTTAGTGAGGGAGGAGCTGGTATCTGAGAGTGGGACAGGCTGTGTGTAAGTGAGGGAGGAGCTGGTATCTGTGAGAGGGACAGGCTGTGTGTTAGTCAGGGAAGAGCTGGTATCTGAGAGTGGGACAGACTGTGTTAGTGAGGGAGGAGCTCGTATCTGATAGTGGGACAGGCTGTGTTATTGAGGGAGGGATTGGTATCTGGGTGTGGGACAGGCTGTGGGTTTGTAAGGGAGGAGCTGATATTTGAGATGGGACAGGCTGTGTGTTAGTCACGGAGGAGCTGGTATCTGAGATTAAGACAGGCTGCGTGTTACTGAGTGAGGAGGGGGTATCTGAGAGTGGGACGTGCTGTCTGTTAGGGAGGGAGGAGCTGGTATGTGAGAGTGGGAGAGATTGTGTTTTAGTGAGGGAGGAGATGGTATCTGACCGTGGGACAGGACGTTTGTTAGTGAGGGAGGAGATGGTACCAGAGAGTGGGACGTGCTACGTGTTAGGGAGGGAGGAGCTGGTATCTGAGAGTGGGACAGGCTTTGTGTTAGTGAGGGAGGAGCTGGTATCTGAGAGTGGGACAGGCTGTGTGTTAGTGAGGGAGGAGCTGATATCTGAGAGTGGGACAGGCTGTGTGTTAGTGAGGGTGGAGCTGGTATCTGAAAGAGGCACAGGCTGTGTGTTACTGAGCGAGGAGCTGGTATCTGAGAGTGGGACCGGCTGCGTGTTACTGATGAAGAGCTGGTATCTGAGATTTAGACAGGCTGCGTGTTAGTGAGTGAGGAGCTGGTATCTGAGAGTGGGACAGGCTGTGTGTTAATGAGTGAAGAGCTGGTATCTGAGAGTGGGACAGCTTGTGTGTTAGTGAGGGAGGAGCTGGTATCTGAGAGTGGGACGTGCTGTGTGTTAGTGAGGGAGGAGCTGGTATTTGAGAGTGGGACAGGCTGTGTGTTAGTGAGGGAGTAGCAGGAATCTGAGAGTGGGACAGGCTGTGTGTTAGTGAGGGAGGAGCTGGTATCTGAGCATGGGACAGGCTGTGTTATTGAGGGAGGAGCTGGTATCTGAGAGTGGGACAGGCTGTGTGTCAGTGAAGGATATTCCGTTATCGAAGATTGGGACAGGCTGTGTGTTAGTGAGGGAGGAGCTGGTATCTGAGAGTTGGACAGTCTGTGTGTTACTGAGGAGGAGCTGTTATCTGAGAGTGGGACAGGCTGTGTGTTAGCGAGGGAGGAGCTGGTATCTGAGAGTGGGACAGGCTGTGTGTTCGTGAGGGAGAAGATGGTATCTGAGAGTAGGACAGGCTGTGTGTTAGTGAGGGAGGAGCTGGTATCTGATAGTGGTAGAGGCTGTGTGTCAGTGAGGGTGGAACTGGTATCTGAGAGTGGGACAGGCTATGTGTTAGTGAGGGAGGCGCTGGTATCTGAGAGTGGGACAGACTGTGTGAAATTCAGGGAGGAGTTGGTATCTGAGCTTTGGAAAGGCTGTGTGTTAGTTATGGAGGAGCTGGTATCTGAGAGTGAGACAGGCTGTGTGTTAGTGAGGGAGGAGCTGGGATCTGAGTTTGGGACAGGCTGTGTTATTGAGTGAGGAGTTGGCATTTGAGAGTGGGACAGGTTGTGTGTTAGTGAAGGAGGAGCTGGTATCTGAGAGTGGGACGTGCTGTGTGTTAGTGAGGGAGGAGCCAGTTTCTGAGAGTGGGACAGGCTGTGCATTAGTGAGGGAGGAGCTGGTACCTGAGAGAGGTACAGGCTGTGTGTAAGTGAGAGAGGAGCTGGTAGCTGAGAGTGGGACAGCTTGTGTGTTAGTGAGGGAGGAGCTGGTATCTGAGAGTGGGACGTGCTGTGTGTTAGTGAGGGAGGAGCAGGTATCTGAGTGTTGGCCAGGCTGTGTGCTAGTGAGGGATGAGCTGGTATCTGAGAGTGGTACAGACTGTGTGTTAGTGAGGGAGGAGCTGGTATCTGAGAGTGGGACAGACTGTGCCTTAGTGAGGGAGGAGTTAGTATCTGAGAGTGGCACAGTCTGTGTGTTAGCGAGGGAGGATCTGTTGTCTGAGAGTGGGACAGGCTGTACGTTACTGAGGGAGGAGCTGGTATTTGAGAGTGGGACAGGCTGTGTGTTAGTGAGGGAGGAGCTGGTATCTGAGAGTGGGCCAGGCTGTGTGTTACTGATTGAAGAGCTGGTATCTGAGATTTAGTCAGGCTGTGTGTTAGTGAGTGAGGAGGAGGTATCTGAGAGTGGGAGAGATTGTGTATTAGTGAGGGAGGAGTTGGTGTCTGAACGTGGGACAGGCCGTGTGTTAGTGAGGGTGGTGGTGGTATCTGAGAATGGGACGTGCTGTGTGTTAGGGAGGGAGGAGCTGGTATCTGAGAGGGGGATCAGATTTTGTGTTAGTGATGGAGGAGCTGGTATCTGAGAGTGGGACAGGCTGTGTGTTAGTGAGGGAGGAGCAGGTATCTGAGGGTGGGACAGGCTGTGTTTTAGTGAGGGAGGATCTAGTATCAGAGAGTGGGACAGTATCTGTGTTATTAAGCGAGGAGCTGGTATCTGAGAGTGGGACAGTCTGGGTGTTAGTGAGGGAGGAGCTGGTATCTGAGAGTGCGACGTGCTGCGTGTTAGGGAGGGAGGAGCTGGTATCTGAGAGTGGGACAGGCTGTGTGTTAGAGAGGGAGGAGCTGGTATCTGAGAGTGGGACAGGCTGTGTGTTAGTGAGGAAGGAGCTGGTATCTGAGATAGGACAGAATGTGTATTAGTGAAGGAGGAACTTGTACCTGAGAGAGGGACACGCTGTGTGTAAGTGAGAGAGGTACTGGTATCTCAGATTGTGACAGTCTGTGTGTTAGTGTCAGAAGAGCAGCTATCTGAGAGTGGGACAGGCTGTGTTATTGAGGGAGGAGCAGGTATCTGAGAGTGGGACGTGCTGTCTGTTAGGGAGGGAGGAGCCGGTATCTGAGAGTGGGAGAGCTTGCGTTTTAGTGAGGGAGGAGCTGGTATCTGAGAGTGGGATAGGCCGTGTTGTTGAGGGAGGAGCTGGTATCTGACAGTGGGTCAGGCTGTATGTTAGTGAGGGAGGAGCCGGTATCTGAGTGTGGGACAGATTGTGTTTTAGTGAGGGAGGAGCTGGTATCTGAGAGTGGGACAGGCTGTGTGGTAGTGATGGAGGAGGTGGTATCTGAGAATGAGACAGGCTGTGTGTTAGTGAGGGAGGAGCTGGTATCAGAGAGTGGGACAGATTGTGTAATAGTGAGGGAGGAGCTGGCATCTGAGACTGTGACAGTCCGCGTGTTAGTGAGGGAGGAGGTGGTATCTGAGAGTGGGAGGTGCTATGTATTAAGGAGGGAGGAGCAAGGATCTGAGAGTGGGACAGATTGTGTGTTAGTGAGGGAGGAGCTGGTATCTGAGAGTGGGACAGGCTGTGTGTTAGTGAGGGAGGAGCTTGTATCTGAGAGGGGGACAGGCTGTGTGTTACTGAGGGAGGAGCTGGTATCTGAGAGTGGGACAGGCTGTCTGTTACTGAGGGAGGAGTTGGCATTTGAGAGTGGGACAGGTTGTGTGTTAGTGAGGGAGGAGCTGCTATCTGAGAGTGGGACAGACTGTGTTAGTGAGGGAGGAGCTGGTATCTGAGAATGGGACAGGCTGTGTTATTGAGGGAGGAGCTGGTATCTGCGTTTGGGACAGAATGTGTATTAGTGAGGGAGGAGGTGGTATCTGAGAGTGGTACAGACTGTGCGTAATTGAGGGAGGAGTTGGTATCTGAGAGTGGGACAGTGTGTGTTAGTGATGAAGGAGATGGTATCTGAGAGTGGGACAGGCTGTGTGTTAGTGAGGGAGGAGCTGGTATCTGAGAGCATGACAGGCTGTGTGTTAGTGAGGGAGGAGCTGGTATCTGAGAGTGGGACAGGCTGCGTGTTAGTGAGGGAGGAGCTGGTATCTGAGAGTGGGACAGGCTGTGTGTTAGTGAGGGAGGAGCTGGTATCTGAGAGTGGGACAGGCTGTGTGTTAGTGAGGGAGGAGCTGGTATCTGAGAGCGTGACAGGCTGTGTGTTAGTGAGGGAGGAGCTGGTATCTGAGAGTGGGACAAGCTGTGTGTAAGTGAGAGAGGAGCTGGTATCTGAGAGTGGGACAGGCTGTGTGTTGGTGACAGAGGAGCTCCTATCTGAGACTGGGTCAGGTTGTGTTAGTGAGGGAGCAGCTGGTATCTGAGAGTGAGCCAGGCTGTGTGTCAGTGAAGGAGGAGCTGATATCTGAAAGTGGGACATGCTGTGCGTTAGTGAGGGAGGAGCTTGTATCTGAGAGTGGGACAGGCTGTGTGTTAGTGAGGGAGGAGCTTGTATCCGACAGTGGGACAGATTGTGTGTTAGTGATGGAGGAGCATGTATCTGAGATTGGGACATGCTATGTGTTAGGGAGGGAAGAGCTGGTATCTGAGATTGAGACAGGCTGTGTGTTAGTGATGGAGGAGCAGGTATCTGAAAGTGGGACAGGCTGTGTGTTAGTGAGGGAGGAGCGGGTATCTGAGTATGGGACAGCCTATGTGTCGGTGAGGGAGGAGCTGGTATCTGAGAGTGGGACAGTCTGTGCGTTATTAAGGGAGGAGCGAGTATCTGAGAGTGGCACAGGCTGTGTGATAGTGACGGAGGAGCTGGTATCAGAGAGTGGTACAGGCTGTGTGTTGTGAGGGAGGAGCTGGTATCTGAGAGTGGGACAGGCTGTGTGTTACTGAGGTAAGAGCTGGAATCTGACATTGGGACAGGTTGTGTGTAAGTGAGGGAGGAGCTGGTATCTGAGAGTGGGACAGATTGTGTATTAGTGAGGGAGGAGCTGGTATCTGAGTGGGACAGGCTGTGAGTTAGTGAGGGAGGAGGTGGAATCTGAAAGTGGGACAGCCTGTGTATTACTGAGGGAGGAGCTGGTATCTGAGTATGGGACAGCCTATGTGTCGGTGAGGGAGGAGCTGGTATCTGAGAGTGGGACAGTCTGTGCGTTATTAAGGGAGGAGCGAGTATCTGAGAGTGGCACAGGCTGTGTGATAGTGAGGGAGGAGCTGGTTTCTGTGAGTGGGACAGGCTGTGTGTTAGTGAGGGAGGAGCTGATTTCTGAGAGTGGGATAGACTGTGTGTTACTGAGGGAGAAGCTGGTATCTTAGAGTGGGAAATGCTGTGTGTAAGTAAGAGAGGAGCTGGTATCTGAGAGTGTGACAAGCTGTGTGTTAGTGACAGAGGAGCTGATATCAGAGTGAGACAGGCTGTGTGTTAGTGAGGGAGTAGCTGGTATCTGGGAGTGGGACAGGCTGTGTTATTGAGAGAGGAGCTGGTATCTGAGAGTGGGACAGGCTGTGTGTTAGTGAAGGATACTCTAGTATCTGAGATTAGGACAGGCTGTGTCAGTGAGGGAGGTGCTGGTATCTGAGAGTGGGACAGGCTGTGTGTTAGTGAGGGAGGAGCCGGTAACTGAGAGTGGGACAGGCTGTGTGTAATTGCGGGAGGAGTTGCTTTCTGAGCGTGTGACGGGCTGTGTGTTAGTGAGGAACGAGTTGGTATCTGAGAGTGGGACACGCTGTGTGTTAGTGAGGGAGGAGTTGGTATCTGGGAGTGGGACAGGCTGTTTGTAAGTGAGGGAGGAGCTGGTATCTGAGAGTGAGACTTGCTGTTTGTTAGGGAGGGAGGAGCTGGTATCTGAGAGTGGGACAGATGTTTATTAGTCAGGGAGGAGATGGTATCTGAGATTGGGACAGGCTGTGTGTTAGTGAGGGAGGAGGTGGTATCTGTGATTGGGACAGGCTGTGTGTTAGTGATGGAGGAGCAGGTATCTGAAAGTGGGACAGGCTGTGTGTTAGTGAGGGAGGAGCTGGTATCTGAGTATGGGACAGCCTATGTGTCGGTGAGGGAGGAGCTGGTATCTGAGAGTGGGACAGTCTGTGAGTTATTAAGGGAGGAGCGAGTATCTGAGAGTGGCACAGGCTGTGTGATAGTGACGGAGGAGCTGGTATCAGAGAGTGGTACAGGCTGTGTGTTGTGAGGGAGGAGCTGGTATCTGAGAGTGGGACAGGCTGTGTGTTACTGAGGTAAGAGCTGGAATCTGACATTGGGACAGGTTGTGTGTAAGTGAGGGAGGAGCTGGTATCTGAGAGTGGGACAGATTGTGTATTAGTGAGGGAGGAGCTGGTATCTGAGTGGGACAGGCTGTGAGTTAGTGAGGGAGGAGGTGGAATCTGAAATTGGGACAGCCTGTGTATTACTGAGGGAGGAGCTGGTATCTGAGAGTGGGACAGGCTGTGTGTTAGTGAGGGAGGAGCTGGTTTCTGTGAGTGGGACAGGCTGTGTGTTAGTGAGGGAGGAGCTGATTTCTGAGAGTGGGATAGACTGTGTGTTACTGAGGGAGAAGCTGGTATCTTAGAGTGGGAAATGCTGTGTGTAAGTAAGAGAGGAGCTGGTATCTGAGAGTGTGACAAGCTGTGTGTTAGTGACAGAGGAGCTGATATCAGAGTGAGACAGGCTGTGTGTTAGTGAGGGAGTAGCTGGTATCTGGGAGTGGGACAGGCTGTGTTATTGAGAGAGGAGCTGGTATCTGAGAGTGGGACAGGCTGTGTGTTAGTGAAGGATACTCTAGTATCTGAGATTAGGACAGGCTGTGTCAGTGAGGGCGGTGCTGGTATCTGAGAGTGGGACAGGCTGTGTTACTGAGTGAACATCTCTTATCTGTGAGTGGGACAGGCTGTGTGTTAGTGAGGGAGGAGCTGGTATCTGAGAGCGGGACTTGTGTGCCTTGGTGAATGTGGAGCTGGTATCTGAAAGAGGCACAGGCTGTGTGTTCGTGAGTGAAGAGCTGGTATCTGAGATTGGGACAGGCTGTGTGTTCGTGAGGGAGGAGGTGGTATCTGAGAGTGGGACAGGCTGTGTGTTAGTGAGGCAGGAGGTGGTATCTGAGAGTGGGACAGGCTGTGTGTTAGTGAGGGAGCAGCTGGTTTCTGACAGTGGGACAGGCTGTGTGTTAGTGAGGGAGGAGTTGGTATCTGAGAGTGGGACAGGCTGTGTGTTAGTGAGGGAGGAGCCGGTAACTGAGAGTGGGACAGGCTGTGTGTAATTGCGGGAGGAGTTGCTTTCTGAGCGTGTGACGGGCTGTGTGTTAGTGAGGAACGAGTTGGTATCTGAGAGTGGGACACGCTGTGTGTTAGTGAGGGAGGAGTTGGTATCTGGGAGTGGGACAGGCTGTTTGTAAGTGAGGGAGGAGCTGGTATCTGAGAGTGAGACTTGCTGTGTGTTAGGGAGGGAGGAGCTGGTATCTGAGAGTGGGACAGATGTTTATTAGTCAGGGAGGAGATGGTATCTGAGATTGGGACAGGCTGTGTGTTAGTGAGGGAGGAGGTGGTATCTGTGATTGGGACAGGCTGTGTTAGTGAGGGAGGTGTTGGTATCTGAGAGTGGGACAGGCTGTGTTACTGAGGGCGGATCTGTTATCTGAGAGTGGTACAGCCTGTGTGTTAGTGAGGAAGGAGATGGCATCTGAGAGTGAGACAGGCTGTGTGTTAGGGACTGAGGAGTTGGTATTTGAGAGTGAAACAGGCTGTGTGTTAGTGAGGGAGGAACTGGTATCTGAGATTGGGACTGGCTGTGTGTTAGTGAGGGAGGAGCTGGTATCTGAGATTGGGACAGGCTGTGTGTTAGTGAGGGTGGAGGTGGTATCTGTAGTGTGACAGGCTGTGTTAGTGAGGAGGAACTGGTATCTGAGCGTGGGACTGGCCGTGTGTTTGTGAGGGAGGAGCTGGTATCTGAGAGTGGGACAAGCTGTGTGTTGGTGAGGGAGAGGCTGGTATCTGAGAGTGGGACTTGCTGTGCGTTGATGAGGGTGGAGCTGGTATCTGAAAGAGGCACAGGCTGTGTGTTAGTGAGTGAAGAGCTGGTATCTGAGAGTGGGCCAGGCTGTGTGCTCGTGAGTGAAGAGCTGGTATCTGAGATTGGGACAGGCTGTGTGTTAGTGAGGGAGGAGCTGGTATCTGAGAGTGGGACAGGCTGTGTGTTAGTGAGGGAGCAGCAGGTTTCTGACAGTGGGACAGGCAGTGTGTTAGTGAGGGAGGAGTTGGTATCTGAGAGTGGGACAGGCTGTGCCTTAGTGAGGGCGGAGCTAGTATCTGAGATTGGCACAGTCTGTGTGATACTGAGGGAGCAGCTGGCATCTGAGAGTTTGACAGGCTGTGTGTTAGTGAGGGAGCAGCAGGTTTCGGACAGTGTGACAGGCTGTGTGTTAGTGAGGGAGGAGATGGTATCTGAGAGTGGGACAGGCTGTGTGTAATTGTGGGAGGAGTTGGTATCTGAGAGTGGGACAGGCTGTGTGTAAGTGAGAGAGGAGCTGGTATCTGAGAGTTGGACAGGCTGTGTGTTAGTGAGTGAGGAGTTGGTATCTGAGAGTCCGACGTGCTGTCTGTAAGGGAGGGAGTAGCTGGTATCTGAGAGTGGGACAGTCCGTGTGTTAGTGAGGGAGGAGGTGGTATCTGAGTGTTGGTCTATCTGTGTGTTAGGTAGGGAGGAGCTGGTATCTGAGAGTGGGACAGGCTGTGTGATAGTGAGGGAGGAGCTGGTATCTGAGAGAGGGACAGGCTGTGTGTTAGTGAGGGAGGAGCGGGTATCTGATGGTGGGACAGGCTGTGTGTTAGTGAGGGAGGAGCAGGTATCTGAGAGTGGGACAGGCTGTGTGTTAGTGAGGGAGGAGTTGCTATCTGAGAGTGGGACAGGCTGTTTGTTAGTGAGGGAGGAGCTGGTATCTGAGAGTGGGACAGGCTGTGTGATAGGGAGGGAGGAGCTAATATCTGAGAGTGGGACAGATTGTGTATTAGTGAGGGAGGAGCCGGTATCTGAGAGTGGGACAGGCTGTGTGTAATTGCGGGAGGAGTTGGTATCTGAGAGTGGGACAGGCTGTGTGTAAGTGAGAGAGGAGCTGGTATCCGAGAGTGTGACAGTCTGTGTGTTAGTGACAGAGGAGCTGCAATCTGAGACTGCGACATGCTATGTTATTGAGGGAGGAGCTGGTATCTGAGAGTAGGACTGGCTGTGTGTGAGTGAGGGAGGAGCTGGTATCTGAGAGTTGGACAGGTTTTGTTTTAGTGAGTGAGGTGGTGGTATCTGAGAGTGTGAAGTGCTGTCTGTAAGGGAGGGAGGAGCTGGTATCTGAGAGTGGGAGAGATTGTGTTTTAGTGAGGGTGGAGCTGGCATCTGAGAGTGGGACATTCCGTGTGTTAGTGAGGGAGGAGGTGGTATCTGAGAGTTGGACAGATTGTGTGTTAGTGATGGAGGAGCTTGTATCTGAGAGAGGGACAGGCTGTCTGTTAGTGAGGGAGGAGCGGGTATCTGATGGTGGGACAGGCTGTGTGTTAGTGAGGGAGGAGCTTGTATCTGAGAGTTGGACAGGCTGTGTGTTCGTGAGGGAGGATCTTGTATCTGAGAGTGGGACAGTATCTGTGTTACTAAGGAAGGAGCTGGTATCTGAGAGTGGGACAGGCTGTGTGATATTGAGGGAGGAGCTGGTATTTTGAGAGTGGGAAGTGCTGTGTATTGGGGAGGGAGGAGCTGGTATCTGAGAATGGGACAGATTGTGTATTAGTGAGGGAGGAGCTGGTATCTGAGAGTGGGACGGGCTTTGTGTTAGTGAGGGAGGAGCTCGTATCTGAGAGTGGGACAGTATCTGTGATAGTAAGGGAGGAGCTGGTATCTGAGAGTGGGTCAGGCTGTTTATTAGTGAGGAAGGAGTTGGTATCTGAGAGAGGGACAGGCTGCGTTAGTGAGGGTGGAGCTGGTATCTGGGAGTAGGACAGTCTGTGTTAGATCGGGAGGAGCTGATATCTGAGAGTAGGAAAGGCTGTTTATTAGTGAGGGATGAGCTGCTTTCTGAGTCTTGGACAGGCTGTGTGTTAGTGAGGGAGGAGCTGGTATCTGAGAGAGGGACAGACTGTGTATGAGTGAGGGAGCAGCTGGTATCTAAGACTGGGACAGGCTGAGTGTTAGTGAGGTAGGAGCTGTTATCTGAGATTGGGACAGGCTGTGTGTGAGTGAGGGAGGAGCTGGTATCTGAGATTGGGACAGGCTGTGTGTGAGTGAGGGAGGAGCTGGTATCTGAGATTGGGACAGGCTGAGTGTTAGTGAGGGAGGAGCTGGTATCTGAGATTGGGACAGGCTGTGTGTGAGTGAGGGAGGAGCTGGTATCTGAGAGTGGGACAGGCTGCATGTTAGTGAAAGAGGAGCTGGTATCTGAGATTGCGACAGGCTGTGTGTGTGAGCGAGGAGCTGGTATCTGAGAGTGGGACAGGCTGTGAATTAGTGAGGGAGGAGCAGGTATCTGCGAGTGGGACAGGCTGTGTGTTATTGACAGAGGAGCTGGTATCTGATAGTGGCACAGGCTGTGTGTTAGTGAGGGAGGATCTGTTATCTGAGAGTGGGACAGGCTGTGTGTTAGTGAGGGAGCATCTTTTATCTGAGATTGTGACAGGCTGTGTGTTAGTGAGGGAGGAGCTGGTATCTGAGAGTGGGACAGGCTGTGTGTTAGTGAGGCAGGAGCTGGTATCTGAGAGTGGGACAGGCTGTGTGTGTGTGAGGGAGCAGCTGGTATGTGAGAGTGGGACAGGCTGTGTGTTAGTGAGGCAGGAGCTGGTATCTGAGAGTGGGACAGGCTGTGTGTTAGTGAGGGAGGAGCTGGTATCTGAGACTGGGACAGGCTGTGTGTGAGTGAGGGAAGAGCTGGTATCTGAGACTGGGACAGACTCTGTGTTAGTGAGGGAGGAGCTGGTACCTGAGAGTGGGACAGATTGTGTGTTAGTGATGGAGGAGCTGGTATCTGAGATTGAGACAGGCTGTGTTAGTAAGGGAAGAGCTGGTAACTGGGAGTTGGACAGGCTGGGTGTTAGTGTGGAAGGAACTGGTATCTGAGATTGGGACAGACTGTGTGTTAGTGAGGGAGGAGCTAGTATCTGAGGGACGGACAGGCTGTGTGTTAGTGAGGGAGGAGCTGGTATCTGAGAATGGGACAGGCTGTGTGTTAGTGAGGGAGGAGCTGGTATCTGACAGTGGGACAGGCTGTGTGTGAGTGAGGGAGGATCTGGTATCTGAGAGTAGGAAAGTCTCTGTTAGTGAGGAAGGAGCTGGTATCTGAGAGTGGGACAGGCTGTGTGTTTTTGAGGGAGGAGCTGGTATCTGGGAGTAGGACAGGCTGTATGTTAGAGAGGGAGGAGCTGGTATCTGAGAGTTATACAGACTGTGTGTTAGTGAGGGAGAAGCTGGTATCTCAGAGTGGGACAGGCTGTGTATTAGTGAGGGAGGTGCTCGTATCTGAGAGAGGGACAGGCTGTGTTTGAGTGAGGGAGAAGCTGGAATCTGAGTGTGGGTCAGGCTGTGGGTTAGTAAGGGAGGAGCTGATATTTGTTATGGGACAGGCTCTGTGTTAGTGAGGGAGGAGCTGGTATCTGATAGTGGCACAGGCTGTGTGTTAGTCAGGGAAGAGCTGGTATCTGAGAGTGGGACAGACTGTGTTAGTGAGGGAGGAGCTGGTATCTGAGAGTGGGACAGGCTGTGTGTTATGGAGGGAGGAGCTGGTATCTGAGAGTGGGACAGGATGTGTGTTAGTGAGAGAGGAGCTGGTATCGGAGAGTGAGACAGGCTGTGTGTTACTGAGGGAGGAGTTGGTATCTGAGAGTGGGACAGGCTGTGTGTTATGGAGGGAGGAGCTGGTATCTGAGAGTGGGACAGGATGTGTGTTAGTGAGGGAGGAGCTGGCATCTGAATGGGACATTATGTCTGTTACTGAGGGAGGAGCTGCTATCTGAGAATGGGACAGGCTGTGTGTTAGTGAGGCATGAGTTGTTATCTGAGAGTGGAACTGGCTGTGTGTTAATGAGTGAGGAGTTGGCATTTGAGAGTGCGACAAGTTGAGTGTTAGTGAGGGAGGAGCTAGTATCTGAGGGACGGACAGGCTGTGTGTTAGTGAGGGAGGAGCTGGTATCTGAGAATGGGACAGGCTGAGTGTTAGTGAGGGAGGAGCTGGTATCTGAGAGTGGGACAGGCTGTGTGTGAGTGAGGGAGGAGCTGGTATCTGAGAGTAGGAAAGTCTCTGTTAGTGAGGAAGGAGCTGGTATCTGAGAGTGGGACAGGCTGTGTGTTTTTGAGGGAGGAGCTGGTATCTGGGAGTAGGACAGGCTGTATGTTAGAGAGGGAGGAGCTGGTATCTGAGAGTTATACAGACTGTGTGTTAGTGAGGGAGAAGCTGGTATCTCAGAGTGGGACAGGCTGTGTGTGAGTGAGGGAGGATCTGGTATCTGAGAGTAGGAAAGTCTCTGTTAGTGAGGAAGGAGCTGGTATCTGAGAGTGGGACAGGCTGTGTGTTTTTGAGGGAGGAGCTGGTATCTGGGACTGGGACAGGCTGTATGTTAGAGAGGGAGGAGCTGGTATCTGAGAGTTATACAGACTGTGTGTTAGTGAGGGAGAAGCTGGTATCTCAGAGTGGGACAGGCTGTGTATTAGTGAGGGAGGTGCTCGTATCTGAGAGAGGGACAGGCTGTGTTTGAGTGAGGGAGAAGCTGGAATCTGAGTGTGGGTCAGGCTGTGGGTTAGTAAGGGAGGAGCTGATATTTGTTATGGGACAGGCTCTGTGTTAGTGAGGGAGGAGCTGGTATCTGATAGTGGCACAGGCTGTGTGTTAGTCAGGGAAGAGCTGGTATCTGAGAGTGGGACAGACTGTGTTAGTGAGGGAGGAGCTCGTATCTGATAGTGGGACAGGCTGTGTTATTGAGGGAGGGATTGGTACCTGTGTGTGGGACAGGCTGTGGGTTTGTAAGGGAGGAGCTGATATTTGAGATGGGACAGGCTGTGTGTTAGTGAGGGAGGAGCTGGTATCTGACAGTGGGACAGGCTGTGTGTTAGTCACGGAGGAGCTGGTATCTGAGAATGGGACAGGCTGTGTGTTAGTGATAGAGGAGCTGGTATCTGAGAGTGGGTGAGGCCATGTGTTAGAGAGGGAGGAGCTGGTATCTGAGAGTGGGACAGGCTGTGTGTTACTGAGGAGGAGCTGGTATCTGAGAGTGGGACAGGCTGTGTGTTAGTGAGGGAGGAGATGGTATCTGAGACTGGGACAGGCTGTGTGTTAGTGAGGGAGGAGCTGGTATCTGAGAGTGGGACAGGCTGTGCGTTAGAGAGGGAGGAGCTGCTCTCTGAGAGTGGGATGTGCTGTGTGTTATGGATGGAGGAGATGGTATCTGAGTTTGGGACAGATTGTGTATTAGTGAGGGAGGAGCTGGTATCTGAGAGTGGGACAGGCTGTGAATTAGTGAGGGAGGAGCAGGTGTCTGAGAGTGGGACAGGCTGTGTGTGAGTGACAGAGGAGCTGGTAACTGAAAGTGAGACAGGCTGTGTGTTAGTGAGTGAGGAGCTGGTATCTGAGAGTGGGACAGGCTGTGTTATTGAGGGAGGAGCCTGTATCTGAGAGTGGGATAGGCTGTGTGTTAGTGAAGGATATTCCGGTATCGAAGATTGGGACAGGCTGTGTGTTAGCGAGGGAGGAGCTGGTATCTGAGAGCTGGACAGGCTGTGTGTTACTGAGGAGGAGCTGGTATCTGAGAGTGGGACAGGCTGTGTGTTAGTGAGGGAGGAGATGGTATCTGAGACTGGGACAGGCTGTGTGTTACTGAGGGAGGAGCTGGTATCTGGGAGTGGGACAGGCTGTGTGTTAGTGAGGGAGGAGCTGGTATCTGAGAGTAGGACAGTCTGTGTGTCAGTGAGGGAGGAACTGGTATCTGAGAGTGGGACAGGCTATGTGTTAGTGAGGGAGGCGCTGGTATCTGAGAGTGGGACAGACTGTGTGAAATTCAGGGAGGAGTTGGTATCTGAGCTTTGGAAAGGCTGTGTGTTAGTGATGGAGGAGCTGGTATCTGAGAGTGGGACAGGCTGTGTGTTATTGAGGGAGGAGCTGTGATCTGAGTTTGGGACAGGCTGTGTGTTAGTGAGGGAGGAGCTGGTATCTGAGAATGGGACAGGCTGTGCATTAGACAGGGAGGAGCTGGTATCTGAGAGTGGGACAGGCTGTGTGTGAGTGAGGGAGGAGCTGGTATCTGAGAGTAGGAAAGTCTCTATTAGTGAGGGAGAAGCTGGTATCTGACAGTGGGACAGGCTGTGTGTTTTTGAGGGAGGAGCTGGTATCTGGGAGTAGGACAGGCTGTATGTTAGAGAGGGAGTACCTGGTATCTGAGAGTTATACAGGCTGTGTGTTAGTGATGGAGAAGCTGGTATTTGAGAGTGAGACAGGCTGTGTGTTAGTGAGGGAGGAGCTGGTATCTGAGAGTGGGACAGCCTGTGTATTAGTGAGGGAGGTGCTCGTATCTGAGAGAGGGTCAGGCTGTGTTTGAGTGAGGCAGAAGCTGGAATCTGAGTCTGGGTCAGGCTGTGTATTAGTAAGGGAGGAACTGATATTTGAGATGGGACAGGCTCTGTGTTAGTGAGGGAGGAGCTGGTATCTGAGAGTGGGACAGGCTGTGTGTAAGTGAGGGAGGAGCTAGTATCTGGGAGAGGGACAGGCTGTGTGTTTGTCAGGGAAGAGCTGTTATCTGAGAGTGGGACAGACTTTGTTAGTGAGGGAGGAGCTCGTATCTGATAGTGGGACAGGCTGTGTTATTGAGGAGGGATTGGTATCTGGGCGTGGGACAGGCTGTGGGTTAGTAAGTGAGCAGCTGATATTTGAGATGGGACAGGCTCTGTGTTAGTGAGGGAGGAGCTGGTATATGAGAGTGGGACTGGCTGTGTGTCAGTCACGGAGGAGCTGGTATCTGAGAATGGGACAGGCTGTGTGTTAGTCACGGAGGAGCTGGTATCTGAGAATGGGACATGCTGTGTGTTAGTGAGGGAGGAGCTGGTATCTGAGAGTGGGACAGGCTGTGTGTTAGTCAGGGAGGTTCTATTATCTGAGAGTGGGTCAGGCTGTGTGTTAGAGAGGGAGGAGCTGGTATCTGAGAGTGGGACAGCCTGTGTGTTCGTGAGGGAGGAGCTGGTATCTGAGAATGGGACAGGCTGTGCGTTAGAGAGGGAGGAGCTGCTCTCTGAGAGTGGGATGTGCTGTGTGTTAGGGATGGAGGAGCTGGTATCTGAGTTTGGGACAGATTGTGTATTAGTGAGGGAGGAGCTGGTATCTGAGAGTGGGACAGGCTGTGAATTAGTGAGGGAGGAGCTGGTATCTGAGAGTGGGACAGTCTGTGTGTTAGTGACAGAGGAGCTGGTAACTCAAAGTGAGACAGGCTGTGTGTTAGTGAGGGAGGAGCTGGTATCTGAGAATGGGACAGGCTGTGTGTTAGTGAAGGATATTCCGGTATCGAAGATTGGGACAGGCTGTGTGTGAGTGAGGGAGGAGCTGGTATCTGAGAGCTGGACAGGCTGTGTGTTACTGAGGAGGAGCTGGTATCTGAGAGTGGGACAGGCTGTGTGTTAGTGAGGGAGGAGATGGTATCTGAGACTGGGACAGGCTGTGTGTTAGTGAGGGAGGAGCTGGTATCTGAGAGTGGGACAGGCTGTGCGTTAGAGAGGGAGGAGCTGCTCTCTGAGAGTGGGATGTGCTGTGTGTTATGGATGGAGGAGATGGTATCTGAGTTTGGGACAGATTGTGTATTAGTGAGCGAGGAGCTGGTATCTGAGAGTGGGACAGGCTGTGAATTAGTGAGGGAGGAGCAGGTGTCTGAGAGTGGGACAGGCTGTGTGTGAGTGACAGAGGAGCTGGTAACTGAAAGTGAGACAGGCTGTGTGTTAGTGAGTGAGGAGCTGGTATCTGAGAGTGGGACAGGCTGTGTTATTGAGGGAGGAGCTGGTATCTGAGAGTGGGATAGGCTGTGTGTTAGTGAAGGATATTCCGGTATCGAAGATTGGGACAGGCTGTGTGTTAGCGAGGGAGGAGCTGGTATCTGAGAGCTGGACAGGCTGTGTGTTACTGAGGAGGAGCTGGTATCTGAGAGTGGGACAGGCTGTGTGTTAGTGAGGGAGGAGATGGTATCTGAGACTGGGACAGGCTGTGTGTTACTGAGGGAGGAGCTGGTATCTGGGAGTGGGACTGGCTGTGTGTTAGTGAGGGAGGAGCTGGTATCTGAGAGTAGGACAGTCTGTGTGTCAGTGAGGGAGGAACTGGTATCTGAGAGTGGGACAGGCTATGTGTTAGTGAGGGAGGCGCTGGTATCTGAGAGTGGGACAGACTGTGTGAAATTCAGGGAGGAGTTGGTATCTGAGCTTTGGAAAGGCTGTGTGTTAGTGATGGAGGAGCTGGTATCTGAGAGTGGGACATGCGGGGTGTTACTGAGGAAGAAGCTTGTATCTGAGACTGGGACAGGCTGTGTGTAACTGAGAGAGGATCTGGTATTTGAGCGTGTGACAGGCTGTCTGTTAGTGACAGAGGAGCTGGTATCTGAGAGTGGGACAGGCTGTGTGTTATTGAGGGAGGAGCTGTGATCTGAGTTTGGGACAGGCTGTGTGTTAGTGAGGGATGAGTTGATATCTGAGAGTGGAACAGACTGTGTGTTAGTGAGGGAGGAGCTGGTATCTGAGAATGGGACAGGCTGAGTGTTAGTGAGGGAGGGGCTGGTATCTGAGAGTGGGACAGGCTGTGTGTTAGTGAGGGAGGAGCTGGTATCTGAGAATGGGACAGGCTGTGTGTTCGTGAGGGAGGAGCTGGTATCTGAGAGTGGGACCGGCTGTGTGTTAGTGAGGGAGGAGCTGGTATCTGAGAGTGGGACCGGCTGTGTGTTACTGATGAAGAGCTGGTATCTGAGATTTAGACAGGCTGCGTGTTACTGAGTGAGGAGGTGGTATCTGAGAGTGGAACGTGCTGTCTGTTAGTGAGGAGATGGTATTTGAGAGTGAGACAGACTGTGTGTTAGTGAGGGAGAAGCTGGTATCTCAGAGTGGGACAGGCTGTGTGTAAGTGAGGGAGGAGCTGGTATCTGGGAGAGGGACAGGCTGTGTGTTAGTCAGGGAAGAGCTGGTATCTGAGAGTGGGACAGACTGTGTTAGTGAGGGAGGAGCTCGTATCTGAATGGGACATTATGTGTGTTACTGAGGGAGGAGCTGGTATCTGAGAATGGGACAGGCTATGTGTTAGTGAGGGAGGAGTTGGTATCTGAGAGTGGAACTGGCTGTGTGTTAATGAGTGAGGAGTTGGCATTTGAGAGTGCGACAAGTTGAGTGTTAGTGAGGGAGGAGCTGGTATCTGAGAGTGGGAAAGGCTGTGTGTTACTGAGGGAGAAGCTTGTATCTGACACTGGGACAGGCTGTGTGGAAGTGAGAGAGGATCTGGTATCTGAGCGTCTGACAGGCTGTCTGTTAGTGACAGATGAGCTGGTATCAGAGAGTGAGACAGGCTGTGTGTCAGTGAGGGAGGAGCTGGGATCTGAGTTTGGGACAGGCTGTGTTATTGAGTGAGGAGTTGGCATTTGAGAGTGGGACAGGTTGTGTGTTAGTGAAGGAGGAGCTGGTATCTGAGAGTGGGACGTGCTGTGTGTTAGTGAGGGAGGAGCTGGTATCTGAGAGTGGGACAGGCTGTGTATTAGTGAGCGAGGAGCTGGTACCTGAGAGAGGTACAGGCTGTGTGTTAGTGAGAGAGGAGCTGGTTGCTGAGAGTGTCACAGGCTGTGTGTTAGTGACAGAGGAGCTGCTATCTGAGACTGGGACAGGCTGTGTGATTGAGGGAGAAGCTGGTATCTGAGAGTGGGACAGGCTGTGTGTTCGTGAGGGAGGAGCTGGTATCTGAGAGTGGGACCGGCTGTGTGTTACTGATGAAGAGCTGGTATCTGAGATTTAGACAGGCTGCGTGTTACTGAGTGAGGAGGTGGTATCTGAGAGTGGAACGTGCTGTCTGTTAGTGAGGGAGGAGCTGGTATCTAAGAGTGGGAGAGATTGTGTTTTAGTGAGGGAGGAGCTGGTATCTGACAGTGGGACGGGACGTTTGTTAGTGACAGAGGAGATGGTATCTGAGAGTGGGACGTACTGTGTGTTAGGGAGGGAGGAGCTGGTATCTGAGAGTGGGACAGGCTTTGTGTTAGTGAGGGTGGAGCTTGTATCTGAAAGAGGCACAGGCTGTGTGTTACTGAGGGAGGAGCTGGTATCTGAGATTTAGACAGGCTGCGTGTTAGTGAGTGAGGAGCAGGTATCTAAGAGTGGGACAGGCTGTGTGTTAATGAGTGAGGAGCTGGTATCTGAGAGTGGGACACCTTGTGTGTTAGTGAGGGAGGAGCTGGTATCTGAGAGTGGGCCAGGCTGTTTGATAGTGAGGGAGGAGCTGGTATCTGAGAGTGGGACGTGCTGTGTGTTAGTGAGGGAGGAGCTGGTATCTGAGACTGTGACAGGCTGTGTGTTAGTGACAGAGGAGCTGCTATCTGAAAGTGAGACAGGCTGTGTGTTAGTGAGGGAGGAGCTGGTATCTGAGCATGGGACAGGCTGTGTTATTGAGGGAGGAGCTGGTATCTGAGAGTGGGACAGGCTGTGTGTAAGTGAGGGAGGAGCTGGTATCTGGGAGAGGGACAGGCTGTTTGTTAGTCAGGGAAGAGCTGGTATCTGAGAGTGGGACAGACTGTGTTAGTGAGGGAGGAGCTCGTATCTGAATGGGACATTATGTGTGTTACTGAGGGAGGAGCTGCTATCTGAGAATGGGACAGGCTGTGTGTTAGTGAGGGATGAGTTGGTATCTGAGAGTGGAACTGGCTGTGTGTTAATGAGTGAGGAGTTGGCATTTGAGAGTGCGACAAGTTGAGTGTTAGTGAGGGAGGAGCTGGTATCTGAGAGTGGGTAAGGCTGTGTGTTACTGAGGGAGAAGCTTGTATCTGACACTGGGACAGGCTGTGTGGAAGTGAGAGAGGATCTGTTATCTGAGCGTGTGACAGGCTGTCTGTTAGTGACAGATGAGCTGGTATCAGAGAGTGAGACAGGCTGTGTGTCAGTGAGGGAGGAGCTGGGATCTGAGTTTGGGACAGGCTGTGTTATTGAGTGAGGAGTTGGCATTTGAGAGTGGCACAGGTTGTGTGTTAGTGAAGGAGGAGCTGGTATCTGAGAGTGGGACGTGCTGTGTGTTAGTGAGGGAGGAGCTGGTATCTGAGAGTGGGACAGGCTGTGTATTAGTGAGGGAGGAGCTGGTACCTGAGAGAGGTACAGGCTGTGTGTCAGTGAGAGAGGAGCTGGTTGCTGAGAGTGTCACAGGCTGTGTGTTAGTGACAGAGGAGCTGCTATCTGAGACTGGGACAGGCTGTGTGATTGAGGGAGGAGCTGGTATCTGAGAGTGGGACAGGCTGTGTGTTCATGAGGGAGGAGCTGGTATCTGAGAGTGGAACCGGCTGTGTGTTACTGATGAAGAGCTGGTATCTGAGATTTAGACAGGCTGCGTGTTACTGAGTGAGGAGGTGGTATCTGAGAGTGGAACGTGCTGTCTGTTAGTGAGGAGATGGTATCTGAGAGTGGGACGTGCTGTCTGTTAGTGAGGGAGGAGCTGGTATCTAAGAGTGGGAGAGATTGTGTTTTAGTGAGGGAGGAGCTGGTATCTGACAGTGGGACGGGACGTTTGTTAGTGACATAGGAGATGGTATCTGAGAGTGGGACGTGCTGCGTGTTAGGGAGGGAGGAGCTGGTATCTGAGAGTGGGACAGGCTTTGTGTTAGTGAGGGAGGAGCTGGTATCTGAAAGAGGCACAGGCTGTGTGTTACTGAGGGAGGAGCTGGTATCTGAGATTTAGACAGACTGCGTGTTAGTGAGTGAGGAGCAGGTATCTAAGAGTGGGACAGGCTGTGTGTTAATGAGTGAGGAGCTGGTATCTGAGAGTGGGACAGGCTGTTTGATAGTGAGGGAGGAGCTGGTATCTGAGAGTGGGACGTGCTGTGTGTTAGTGAGGGAGGAGCTGGTATCTGAGAGTGGGACAGGCTGTGTGTGAGTGACAGAGGAGCTGGTATCTGAATGTGAGACAGGCTGTGTGTTAGTGAGGGAGGAGCTGGTATCTGAGCATGGGACAGGCTGTGTTATTGAGGGAGGAGCTGGTATCTGAGAGTGGGACAGGCTGTGTGTTAGTGAAGGATATTCCGGTATCGAAGATTGGGACAGGCTGTGCGTTAGTGAGGGAGGAGATGGTATCTGAGAGTGGGACAGGCTGTGTGTTAGTGAGGGAGGAGCTGGTATCTGAGAGTGGGAGAGGCTGTGTGTCAGTAAGGGAGGAACTGGTATCTGAGAGTGGGACAGGCGATGTGTTAGTGAGGGAGGAACTGGTATCTGAGAGTGGGACATGCTCTGTGTTAGTGAGGGAGTAGCTGGTGTCTGAGGGTGGGACAGACTGTGTGTTAGTGAGGGAGCAGCTGGTATCTGAAATTGGGTCAGGCTGTGTGTTAGTGAGAGACGAGCTGATATCTGAGAGTGGGACAGGCTGTGTGTTAGTGAGGGAGGAGCTGGTGTCTGAGAGTGGGACAGGCTGTGTGTTAGTGAGGGAGGAGCTGGTATATGAGAGTGGGACAGGCTGTGTGTTAGTGAGGTAGGAGCTGGTATCTGAGGGTGGGACAGGATGTGTGTTTGTGAGGAAGGAGCTGGTATCTGAGAGTGGGACAGGCTCTGAGTTAATGAGGGAGGAGCTGGTATCTGAGAATGGGACAGGCTGTGTGTTAGTGAGGGAGGAGCTGGTATCTGAGAGTCGGACAGGCTGTGTGTTAGTTAGGGAGCAGCTGGTATCTGAAAGTGGGTCAGGCTGTGTGTTAGTGAGAGACGAGCTGATATCTGAGAGTGGGACAGGCTGTGTGTTAGTGAGGGAGGAGCTGGTGTCTGTGAGTGGGACAGGCTGTGTGTTACTGAGAGTGGAGCTGATATCTGAGAGTGGGGCAGGCTGTGTGTTAGTGAGGGAGCAGCTGGTATCTGAAAGTGGGTCAGGCTGTGTGTTAGTGAGAGACGAGCTGATATCTGAGAGTGGAACAGGCTGTGTGTTAGTGAGGGAGGAGCTGGTGTCTGTGAGTGGGACAGGCTGTGTGTTAGTGAGGGAGGAGATGGTATCTGTGAGTGGGACATGCTCTGTGTTAGTGAGCGAGTAGCTGGTGTCTGAGTGTGGGTCAGGCTGTGTGTTAGTGAGGGAGGAGCTGGTATCTGAAAGTGGGTCAGGCTGTGTGTTAGTGAGAGCGGAGCTGATATCTGAGAGTGGGGCAGGCTGTGTGTTAGTGAGGGAGGAGCTGGTGTCAGAGAGTGGGACAGGCTGTGTGTTAGTGAGGGAGGAGCTGGTATATGAGAGTGGGACAGGCTGTGTGTTAGTGAGGTAGGAGCTGGTATCTGAGGGTGGGACAGGATGTGTGTTTGTGAGGAAGGAGCTGGTATCTGAGAGTGGGACAGGCTCTGAGTTAATGAGGGAGGAGCTGGTATCTGAGAACGGGACAGGCTGTGTGTTAGTGAGGGAGGAGCTGGTATCTGAGAATGGGACAGGATGTGTGATTGTGAGGGAGGAGCTGGTATCTGAGTGTGGGACCGGCTGTATGTTAGTGAGGGAGGAGCTGGTATCTGAGGGTAGGACAGGATGTGTGTTTGTGAGGGAGGAGCTGGTATCTGAGAGAGGGTCAGGCTATGTTACTGAGGGAGGATCTGGTAGCTGAGAGTCGGACAGGCTGTGTGTATAGTGAGGGAGGAGCTAGTAT
This sequence comes from Isurus oxyrinchus, assembly GCA_026770705.1. Classification (NCBI taxonomy): domain Eukaryota; kingdom Metazoa; phylum Chordata; class Chondrichthyes; order Lamniformes; family Lamnidae; genus Isurus; species Isurus oxyrinchus. The sequence goes on from JANJGN010000815.1 coordinate 219,306, forward strand.
CTGAGAGTGCTTCAGGCTGTGTGTTAGTGAGGGAGGAGCTGGTATCTGAGAGTGGGACAGGCAGTGTGTTAGTGAGGGAGGAGCTGGTAGCTGAAAGTGAGACAGGCTGCGTTAGAGAGGGAGGAGCTGGTATCTGAGTGTGGGACAGGCTGTGTGTTCGTGAGGAAGGAGCTGGTATCTGAGAGTGAGACAGGCTGTGTGTTTGTGAGGGAGGTGCTGGTATCTGAGAGTGGGACAGGCTGTGTGTTAGTGAGGGAGGAGCTGGTAGCGGAGAGTGGGACAGGCTGTGTGTTCGTGAGGGAGGAGCTGGTATCTGAGAGTGGGACAGGCTGTGTGTTAGTGAGGGAGGAGCTGGTAGCTGAGAGTGGCACAGGCTGTGTGTTCGTGAGGGAGGAGCTAGTATCTGAGAGTGGGACAGGCAGTGTGTTAGTGAGGGAGGAGCTGGTATCTGAGAGTGGGACAGGCTGTGTGCTAGTGAGGGAGGAGCTGGTATCTGAGAGTGGGACAGGCTGTGTGCTAGTGAGGGAGGAGCTGGTATCTGAGAGTGGGAGAGGCTCTGAGTTAATGAGGGAGGAGCTGGTGTCTGAGAATGGGACAGGCTGTGTGTTAGTGAGGGAGGAGCTGGTATGTGAGAGTGGGACAGATTGTGTGCTAATGAGGGAGGAGCTGGTATCTGAGAGTGGGACAGGCTGTGTGTCAGTGAGGGAGGAGCTGGTATCTCAGACTGGGACAGGCTGTGTGTTAGTGAGGGAGGTGCTGTTATCTGAGTGTGGGACAGGCTGTGTGTTAGTAAGGGAGGAGCTGGTATCTGAGGGTGGGACAGGATGTGTGTTTGTGAGGGAGGAGCTGGTATCTGAGAGTGGGACAGGCTCTGAGTTAATGAGGGAGGAGCTGGTGTCTGAGAATCGGACAGGCTGTGTGTTAGTAGGGAGGAGCTGGTATCTGAGTGGGACATGCTGTGTGTTAGTGAGGGAGGAGCTCGTATCTGAGAGAGGGACAGGCTGTGTTACTGAGGGAGGATCTGGTAGCTGAGAGTCGGACAGGCTGTGTGTTAGTGAGGGAGGAGCTGGCAGCTGAGAGTGGGACAGGCTGTGTGTTAGTGAGGGAGGAGCTGGTATCTGAGAGTGGGACAGGCTGTGTGTTAGTGAGGGAGGAGCTGGTATCTGAGAGTGGGACAGGCTGTGTGTTAGTGAGGGAGGAGCTGGTGTCTGAGAGTGGGCCAGGCTGTGTGTTAGTGAGGGAGGAGCTGATATCTGATAGTGGGACAGGCTGTGTGTTAGTGAGGTAGGAGCTGGTATCTGAGGGTGGGACAGGATGTGTGTTTGTGAGGGAGGAGCTGGTATCTGAGAGTGGGACAGGCTCTGAGTTAATGAGGAAGGAGCTGGTATCTGAGAGAGGGACAAGCTGTGTGTTAGTGAGGGAGGAGCTGGTATCTGAGTGTGGGACAGGCTGTGTGTCCGTGAGGAAGGAGCTGGTATCTGAGAATGGGACAGGCTGTGTGTTAGTGAGGGAGGAGCTGGTATCTGAGAGTGGGACAGGCTGTGTGTTAGTGAGGGAGGAGCTGGTGTCTGAGAGTGGGCCAGGCTGTGTGTTAGTGAGGGAGGAGCTGATATCTGATAGTGGGACAGGCTGTGTCTTAGTGAGGGAGCAGCTGGTATCTGAGAGTGTGACAGGCTGTGCGTTAGTGAGGGAGGAGCTGGTGTCTGAGGGTGGGACAGGCTGTGTGTTAGTGAGGAAGGAGCTGGTATCTGTGAGTGGGACATGCTCTGTGTTAGTGAATAAGTAGCTGGTGTTTGAGGGTGTGACAGGCTGTGTGTTAGTGAGGGAGGAGCTGGTATCTGAGAGTGGGTCAGGCTGTGTGTTAGTGAGAGCGGAGCTGATATCTGAGAGTGGGGCAGGCTGTGTGTTAGTGAGGGAACAGCTGGTATCTGAAATTGGGTCAGGCTGTGTGTTAGTGAGAGACGAGCTGATATCTGAGAGTGGGACAGGCTGTGTGTTAGTGAGGGAGGACTGGTATATGAGAGTGGGACAGGCTGTGAGTTAGTGAGGTAGGAGCTGGTATCTGAGGGTGGGACAGGATGTGTGTATGTGAGGAAGGAGCTGGTATCTGAGAGTGGGACAGGCTCTGAGTTAATGAGGGAGCAGCTGCTTTCTGAGAATGGGACAGGCTGTGTGTTAGTGAGGGAGCAGCTGGTATCTGAAAGTGGGTCAGGCTGTGTGTTAGTGAGAGACGAGCTGATATCTGAGAGTGGGACAGGCTGTGTGTTAGTGAGGGAGGAGCTGGTGTCTGGGAGTGGGACAGGCTGTGTGTTAGTGAGAGTGGAGCTGATATCTGAGAGTGGGGCAGGCTGTGTGTTAGTGAGGGAGCAGCTGGTATCTGAAAGTGGGTCAGGCTGTGTGTTAGTGAGAGACGAGCTGATATCTGAGAGTGGGACAGGCTGTGTGTTAGTGAGGGAGGAGCTGGTGTCTGTGAGTGGGACAGGCTGTGTGTTAGTGAGGGAGGAGCTGGTATCTGTGAGTGGGACATGCTCTGTGTTAGTGAGGGAGTAGCTGGTGTCTGAGGGTGGGACAGGCTGTGTGTTAGTGAGGGAGGAGCTGGTATCTGAAAGTGGGTCAGGCTGTGTGTGTTAGTGAGAGCGGAGCTGATATCTGAGAGTGGGGCAGGCTGTGTGTTAGTGAGGGAGCAGCTGGTATCTGAGTGTGAGACAGGATGTGTGTTTGTGAGGGAGGAGCTGGTATCTGAGAGTGGGACAGGCTCTGAGTTAATGAGGGAGGAGCTGGTATCAGAGAGAGGGACAGGCTGTGTGTTAGTGAGGGAGGAGCTGGTATCTGAGTGTGGGACAGGCTGTGTGGTCGTGAGGAAGGAGCTGGCATCTGAGAATGGGTCAGGCTGTGTGTTAGTGAGGGGGGAGCTCGTATCTGAGAGTGGAATAGGCTGTGTGTTAGTGAGAGCGGAGCTGATATCTGAGAGTGGGGCAGGCTGTGTGTTAGTGAGGGAGCAGCTGGTATCTGAAATTGGGTCAGGCTGTGTGTTAGTGAGAGACGAGCTGATATCTGAGAGTGGGACAGGCTGTGTGTTAGTGAGGGAGGAGCTGGTGTCTGAGAGTGGGACAGGCTGTGTGTTAGTGAGGGAGGAGCTGGTATATGAGAGTGGGACAGGCTGTGTGTTAGTGAGGTAGGAGCTGGTATCTGAGGGTGGGACAGGATGTGTGTTTGTGAGGAAGGAGCTGGTATCTGAGAGTGGGACAGGCTCTGAGTTAATGAGGGAGCAGCTGGTATCTGAGAATGGGACAGGCTGTGTGTTAGTGAGGGAGGAGCTGGTATCTGAGAGTGGGACAGGCTGTGTGTTAGTGAGGGAGCAGCTGGTATCTGAAAGTGGGTCAGGCTGTGTGTTAGTGAGAGACGAGCTGATATCTGAGAGTGGGACAGGCTGTGTGTTAGTGAGGGAGGAGCTGGTGTCTGTGAGTGGGACAGGCTGTGTGTTAGTGAGAGTGGAGCTGATATCTGAGAGTGGGGCAGGCTGTGTGTTAGTGAGGGAGCAGCTGGTATCTGAAAGTGGGTCAGGCTGTGTGTTAGTGAGAGACGAGCTGATATCTGAGAGTGGGACAGGCTGTGTGTTAGTGAGGGAGGAGCTGGTGTCTATGAGTGGGACAGGCTGTGTGTTAGTGAGGGAGGAGCTGGTATCTGTGAGTGGGACATGCTCTGTGTTAGTGAGGGAGTAGCTGGTGTCTGTGAGTGGGACAGGCTGTGTGTTAGTGAGGGAGGAGCTGGAATCTGAAAGTGGGTCAGGCTATGTGTTAGTGAGAGCGGAGCTGATATCTGAGAGTGGGGCAGGCTGTGTGTTAGTGAGGGAGCAGCTGGTATCTGAAATTGGGTCAGGCTGTGTGTTAGTGAGAGACGAGCTGGTATCTGAGAGTGGGACAGGCTCTGAGTTAATGAGGGAGGAGCTGGTATCTGAGAATGGGACAGGCTGTGTGTTAGTGAGGGAGGAGCTGGTATCTGAGAGTGGGACAGGCTGTGTGTTAGTGAGGAAGGAGCTGGTATCTGAGAACGGGACAGGATGTGTGATTGTGAGGGAGGAGCTGGTATCTGAGTGTGGGACCGGCTGTGCGTTAGTGAGGGAGGTGCTGTTATCTGAGTGTGGGACAGGCTGTGTGTTAGTGAGTGAGGAGCTGGTATCTGAGGGTGGGACAGGATGTGTGTTTTTGAGGGAGGAGCTGGTATCTGAGAGTGGGACAGGCTGTGTGTTAGTGAGGGAGGAGCTGGTATCTGAGAATCGGACAGGCTGTGTGTTAGTGAGGGAGGAGCTGGTATCTGAGTGGGACAGGCTGTGTGTTAGTGAGGGAGGAGCTCGTATCTGAGAGAGGGACAGGCTGTGTTACTGAGGGAGGATCTGGTAGCTGAGCCACGGACAGGCTGTGTGTATAGTGAGGGAGGAGCTGGTATCTGAGAGTGGGACAGGCTGTGTGTTAGTGAGGTAGGAGCTGGTATCTGAGGGTGAGACAGGATGTGTGTTTGTGAGGGAGGAGCTGGTATCTGAGAGTGGGACAGGCTCTGAGTTAATGAGGGAGGAGCTGGTATCAGAGAGAGGGACAGGCTGTGTGTTAGTGAGGGAGGAGCTGGTATCTGAGTGTGGGACAGGCTGTGTGTTCGTGAGGAAGGAGCTGGTATCTGAGAATGGGTCAGGCTGTGTGTTAGTGAGGGGGGAGCTGGTATCTGAGAGTGGGACAGGATGTGTGTTAGTGAGGGAGGTGCAAGTATCTGAAGTGGGACAGGCTGTGTGTTAGAGAGGGAGCAGCTGGTATCTGAGAGTGGGACAGGCTGTGTGTTAGTGAGGGAGGAGCTGGTATCTGTGAGTGGGACATGCTGTGTGTTAGTGAGGGAGGAGCTGGTGTCTGAGGGTGGGACAGGCTGTGTGTTAGTGAGGAAGGAGCTGGTATCTGTGAGTGGGACATGCTGTGTGTTAGTGAGGGAGTAGCTGGAGTCTGAGGGTGGGACAGGCTGTGTGTTAGTGAGGGAGGAGCGGGTATCTGAAAGTGGGTCAGGCTGTGTGTTAGTGAGGGAGGAGCTAGTATCTGAGAGTGGGACAGGCTGTGTGTTAGTGAGGGAGGAGCTGGTATCTGAGGGTGGGACAGGATGTGTGTTTGTGAGGGAGGAGCTTGTGTCTGAGAGTAGGACAGGCTGTGTGTTACTGAGGGAGGAGCTGGTGTCTGAGGGTGGGACAGGCTGTGTGTCAGTGAGGGAGAAGCTGGTATCTGAGATTGGGACAGGCTGTTTGTTCGTCAGGGAGGAGCTGGTATCTGAGAGTGGGACAGGCTGTGTGTTAGTGAGGCAGGAGCTGGTATCTGAGTGTGGGACAGGCTCTGTGTTAGTGAGGAAGGAGCTGGTATCTGAGAGTGGGACACGCTGTGTGTTAGTGAGGGAGGAGCTGGTATCTGAGAGTGAGACAGGCTGTGTTAGTGAGGGAGGAGCTGGTATCTGAGAGTGGGACAGGCTGTGTGTTAGTGAGCGAGGAGCTGGTGTCTGAGAGTGAGAAAGGCTGTGCGTTAGTGAGGGAGGAGCTGGTATCTGCGAGTGGGACAGGCTGTGTGTTAGCGAGGGAGGAGCTGGTATCTGAGGGTGGGACAGGATGTGTTTTTGTGAGGGAGGAGCTGGTATCTAAGAGTGGGACAGGCTCTGAGTTAATGAGGGAGGAGCTGGTATCTGAGGGTGGGACAGGATGTGTGTTTGTGAGGGAGGAGCTGGTATCTGAGAGTGGGACAGGCTGTGTGTTAGTGAGGGAGGAGCTGGTATCAGAGAGAGGGACAGGCTGTGTGTTAGTGAGGGAGGAGCTGGTGTCTGAGTGTGGGACAGGCTGTGTGTTAGTGAGGGAGGAGCTGGTATCTGAGAGTGGAACAGGCTGTGTGTTAGTGAGGGAGGAGCTGGTAGCTGAGAGTGGGACAGGCAATGTGTCAGTGAGGGAGGTGCAAGTATCTGACAGTGGGACAGGCTGTGTGTTAGTGAGGGAGCAGCTGGTATCTGAGAGTGGGACAGGCTGTGTGTCAGTGAGGGAGGTGCAAGTATCTGACAGTGGGACAGGCTGTGTGTTGGTGAGGGAGGAGCTGGTATCTGTGAGTGGGACATGCTGTGTGTTAGTGAGGGAGGAGCTGGTGACTGAGGGTGGGACAGGCTGTGTATTAGTGAGGAAGGAGCTGTTATCTGTGAGTGGGACATACTGTGTGTTAGTGAGGGAGTAGCTGGTGTCTGAAAGTGGGTCAGGCTGTGTGTTAGTGAGGGAGGAGCTAGTATCTGAGAGTGGGACAGGCTGTGTGTTAGTGAGGGAGGAGCTTGTGTCTGAGGGTGGGACAGGATGTGTGTTTGTGAGGGAGGAGCTTGTGTCTGAGCGTAGAACAGGCTGTGTGTTAGTGAGGAAGGAGCTGGTATCTGAGAGTGGGACAGGCTGTGTGTTAGTGAGGTAGGAGCTGGTATCTGAGGGTGGGACAGGATGTGTGTTAGTGATGGAGGAGCTGGTATCTGAGAGTGGGACAGGCTCTGAGTTAATGAGGGAGGAGCTGGTGTCTGAGAATGGGACAGGCTGTGTGTTTGTGAGGGAGGAGCTGGTATCTGAGAGTGGGACAGGCTGTGTGTTAGTGAGGGAGGAGATGGTATCTGAGAGTGGGACAGGCTGTGTGTTAGTGACCGAGGAGCTGGTGTCTGAGAGTGAGAAAGGCTGTGTGTTAGTGAGGGAGGAGCTGGTATCTGAGAGTGGGACAGGCTGTGTGTTTGTGAGGGAGGAGCTGGTATCTGAGAGTGAGACAGGCTGTATTAGTGAGGGAGGAGCTGGTATCTGAGAGTGGGACAGGCTGTGTGTTAGTGAGGGAGGAGCTGGTGTCTGAGAGTGGGACAGGCTGTGTTAGTGAGGTAGGAGCTGGTATCAGAGGGTGGGACAGGATGTGTGTTTGTGAGGGAGGAGCTGGTATCTGAGATTGGGACAGGCTGTGTGTTAGTGAGGGAGGAGCTGCTGGCTGAGAGTGGGACAGGCTGTGTGTTAGTGACGGAGGAGCGGGTATCTGAAAGTGGGTCAGGCTGTGTGTTAGTGAGGGAGGAGCTAGTATCTGAGAGTGGGACAGGCTGTGTGTTAGTGAGGGAGGAGCTTGTGTCTGAGGGTGGGACAGGATGTGTGTTTGTGAGGGAGGAGCTTGTGTCTGAGAGTAGGACAGGCTGTGTGTTACTGAGGGAGGAGCTGGTGTCTGAGGGTGGGACAGGCTGTGTGGCAGTGAGGGAGAAGCTGGTATCTGAGAATGGGACAGGCTGTTTGTTCGTCAGGGAGGAGCTGGTATCTGAGAGTGGGACAGGCTGTGTGTTAGTGAGGCAGGAGCTGGTATCTGAGTGTGGGACAGGCTCTGTGTTAGTGAGGAAGGAGCTGGTATCTGAGAGTGGGACAGGCTGTGTGTTAGTGAGGTAGGACCTGGTATCTGAGGGTGGGACAGGATGTGTGTTAGTGATGGAGGAGCTGGTATCTGAGAGTGGGACAGGCTCTGAGTTAATGAGGGAGCAGCTGGTGTCTGAGAATGGGACAGGCTGTGTGTTAGTGAGGGAGGAGCTGGTATCTGAGAGTGAGACAGGCTGTGTTAGTGAGGGAGGAGCTGGTATCTGAAAGTGGGTCAGGATGTGTGTTTGTGAGGGATGAGCTGGTATCTGAGAGTGAGAAAGGCTGTGTGTTAGTGAGGGAGGAGCTGGTATCAGAGAGAGGGACAGGCTGTGTGTTAGTGAGGGAGGAGCTCGTGTCTGAGTGTGGGCCAGGCTCTGTGTTAGTGAGGGAGGAGCTGGTATCTGAGAGTGGAACAGGCTGTGTGTTAGTGAGGGAGGGACTGGTATCTGAGAGTGGGACAGGCTGTGTGTTAGTGAGGGAGGAGCTGGTAGCTGAGAGTGGGACAGGCTGTGTGTTAGTGAGGGAGGTGCAAGTATCTGACAGTGGGATAGGCTGTGTGTTAGTGAGGGAGGAGCTGGTAGCTGAGAGTGGGACAGGCTGTGTGTTAGTGAGGGAGGAGCTGGTATCTGTGAGTGGGACATGCTGTGTGTTAGTGAGAGAGGAGCTGGTGACTGAGGGTGGGACAGGCTGTGTGTTAGTGAGGAAGGAGCTGTTATCTGTGAGTGGGACATGCTGTGTGTTAGTGAGGGAGTAGCTGGTGTCTGAGGGTGGGACAGGCTGTGTGTTAGTGAGGGAGGAGCTAGTTTCTGAGAGTGGGACAGGCTGTGTGTTAGTGAGGGAGGAGCTTGTGTCTGAGGGTGGGACAGGTTGTGTGTTTGTGAGGGAGGAGCTTGTGTCTGAGAGTAGGACAGGCTGTGTGTTACTGAGGGAGGAGCTGGTGTCTGAGGGTGGGACAGGCTGTGTGTCAGTGAGGGAGAAGCTGGTATCTGAGAATGGGACAGGCTGTGTGTTCGTCAGGGAGGAGCTGGTATCTGAGAGTGGGACAGGCTGTGTGTTAGTGAGGCAGGAGCTGCTATCTGAGTGTGGGACAGGCTCTGTGTTAGTGAGGATGGAGCTGGTATCTGAGAGTGGGACAGGCTGTGTGTTAGTGAGGTAGGAGCTGGTATCTGAGGGTGGGACAGGATGTGTGTTAGTGATGGAGGAGCTGGTATCTGAGAGTGGGACAGGCTCTGAGTTAATGAGGGAGGAGCTGGTGTCTGAGAATGGGACAGGCTGTGTGTTAGTGAGGGAGGAGCTGGTATCTGAGATTGGGACAGGCTGTGTGTTAGTGACCGAGGAGCTGGTATCTGAGAGTGAGACAGGCTGTGTTAGTGAGGGAGGAGCTGGTATCTGAGAGTGGGACAGGCTGTGTGTTAGTGACCGAGGAGCTGGTATCTGAGAGAAGGACAGGCTGTGTGTTAGTGAGGTAGGAGCTGGTATCTGAGGGTGGGACAGGATGTGTGTTTGTGAGGGATGAGCTGGTATCTGAGAGTGGGACAGGCTGTGTGTTAGTGAGGGAGGAGCTGGTATCAGAGAGAGGGACAGGCTGTGTGTTAGTGAGGGAGGAGCTGGTGTCTGAGTGTGGGACAGGCTGTGTGTTAGTGAGGGAGGAGCTGGTATCTGAGAGTGGAACAGGCTGTGTGTTAGTGAGGGAGGAGCTGGTAGCTGAGAGTGGGACAGGCTGTGTGTTAGTGAGGGAGGTGCAAGTATCTGACAGTGGGACAGGCTGTGTGTTAGTGAGGGAGCAGCTGGTATCTGAGAGTGTGACAGGCTGTGTGTTAGTGAGGGAGGAGCTGGTATCTGTGAGTGGGACATGCTGTGTGTTAGTGAGAGAGGAGCTGGTGACTGAGGGTGGGACAGGCTGTGTGTTAGTGAGGAAGGAGCTGTTATCTGTGAGTGGGACATGCTGTGTGTTAGTGAGGGAGTAGCTGGTGTCTGAGGGTGGGACAGGCTGTGTGTTAGTGAGGGAGGAGCTGGTATCTGAAAGTGGGTCAGGCTGTGTGTTAGTGAGGGAGGAGCTAGTTTCTGAGAGTGGGACAGGCTGGGTGTTAGTGAGGGAGGAGCTTGGGTCTGAGGTTGGGACAGGATGTGTGTTTGTGAGGGAGGAGCTTGTGTCTGAGAGTAGGACAGGCTGTGTGTTACTGAGGGAGGAGCTGGTGTCTGAGGGTGGGACAGGCTGTGTGTCAGTGAGGGAGAAGCTGGTATCTGAGAATAGGACAGGCTGTGTGTTCGTCAGGGAGGAGATGGTATCTGAGAGTGGGACAGGCTGTGTGTTAGTGAGGCAGGAGCTGGTATCTGAGTGTGGGACAGGCTCTGTGTTAGTGAGGAAGGAGCTGGTATCTGAGAGTGGGACAGGCTGTGTGTTAGTGAGGTAGGAGCTGGTATCTGAGGGTGGGACAGGATGTGTGTTAGTGATGGAGGAGCTGGTATCTGAGAGTGGGACAGGCTCTGAGTTAATGAGGGAGGAGCTGGTGTCTGAGAATGGGACAGGCTTTGTGTTAGTGAGGGAGGAATTGATATCTGAGAGTGGGACAGGCTGTGTGTTAGTGAGGCAGGAGCTGGTATCTGAGAGTGGGACAGGCTGTGTGTTTGTGAGGGAGGAGCTGGTATCTGAGGGTGGGACAGGCTGTGTGTTAGTGAGGGAGGAGCTGGTATCTGAGAGTGGGACAGGCATTGTGTTAGTGAGGGAGGAGCTGGTATCTGAGGGTGGGACAGGATGTGTGTTTGTGAGGGAGGAGCTGGTATCTGAGAGTGGGACAGGCTGTGTGTTAGTGAGGGAGGAGCTGGTAGCTGAGAGTGGGACAGGCTGTGGGTTCGTGAGGGAGGTGCTGGTATCTGAGAGTGGGACAGGCTGTGTGTTAGTGACAGAGGTGCTGGTGTCTGAGCGTGGGACAGGCTGTGTGTCAGTGAGGGAGAAGCTGGTATCTGAGAATGGGACAGGCTGTGTGTTCGTCAGGGAGGAGCTGGTATCTGAGAGTGGGACAGGCTGTGTGTTAGTGAGGCAGGAGCTGGTATCTGAGTGTGGGACAGGCTCTGTGTTAGTGAGGAAGGAGCTGGTATCTGAGAGTGGGACAGGCTGTGTGTTAGTGAGGTAGGACCTGGTATCTGAAAGTGGGACAGGATGTGTGTTAGTGATGGAGGAGCTGGTATCTGAGAGTGGGACAGGCTGTGTGTATAGTGAGGGAGGAGCTGGCAGCTGAGAGTGGGACAGGCTGTGTGTTAGTGAGGGAGGAGCTGGTATCTGAGATTGGGACAGGCTGTGTGTTAGTGAGGGAGGAGCTGGTAGCTGAGAGTAGGACAGGCTGTGTGTTAGTGAGGGAGGAGCTGGTATCTAAGAGTGGGACAGGCTGTGTGTTAGTGAGGGAGGAGCTGGTATCTGAGAGTGAGACAGGCTGTATTAGTGAGGGAGGAGCTGGTATCTGAGAGTGGGACAGGCTGTGTGTTAGTGAGGGAGGAGCTGGTGTCTGAGAGTGGGACAGGCTGTGTTAGTGAGGTAGGAGCTGGTATCAGAGGGTGGGACAGGATGTGTGTTTGTGAGGGAGGAGCTGGTATCTGAGATTGGGACAGGCTGTGTGTTAGTGAGGGAGGAGCTGCTGGCTGAGAGTGGGACAGGCTGTGTGTTAGTGACGGAGGAGCGGGTATCTGAAAGTGGGTCAGGCTGTGTGTTAGTGAGGGAGGAGCTAGTATCTGAGAGTGGGACAGGCTGTGTGTTAGTGAGGGAGGAGCTTGTGTCTGAGGGTGGGACAGGATGTGTGTTTGTGAGGGAGGAGCTTGTGTCTGAGAGTAGGACAGGCTGTGTGTTACTGAGGGAGGAGCTGGTGTCTGAGGGTGGGACAGGCTGTGTGGCAGTGAGGGAGAAGCTGGTATCTGAGAATGGGACAGGCTGTTTGTTCGTCAGGGAGGAGCTGGTATCTGAGAGTGGGACAGGCTGTGTGTTAGTGAGGCAGGAGCTGGTATCTGAGTGTGGGACAGGCTCTGTGTTAGTGAGGAAGGAGCTGGTATCTGAGAGTGGGACAGGCTGTGTGTTAGTGAGGTAGGACCTGGTATCTGAGGGTGGGACAGGATGTGTGTTAGTGATGGAGGAGCTGGTATCTGAGAGTGGGACAGGCTCTGAGTTAATGAGGGAGCAGCTGGTGTCTGAGAATGGGACAGGCTGTGTGTTAGTGAGGGAGGAGCTGGTATCTGAGAGTGAGACAGGCTGTGTTAGTGAGGGAGGAGCTGGTATCTGAAAGTGGGTCAGGATGTGTGTTTGTGAGGGATGAGCTGGTATCTGAGAGTGAGAAAGGCTGTGTGTTAGTGAGGGAGGAGCTGGTATCAGAGAGAGGGACAGGCTGTGTGTTAGTGAGGGAGGAGCTCGTGTCTGAGTGTGGGCCAGGCTCTGTGTTAGTGAGGGAGGAGCTGGTATCTGAGAGTGGAACAGGCTGTGTGTTAGTGAGGGAGGGACTGGTATCTGAGAGTGGGACAGGCTGTGTGTTAGTGAGGGAGGAGCTGGTAGCTGAGAGTGGGACAGGCTGTGTGTTAGTGAGGGAGGTGCAAGTATCTGACAGTGGGATAGGCTGTGTGTTAGTGAGGGAGGAGCTGGTAGCTGAGAGTGGGACAGGCTGTGTGTTAGTGAGGGAGGAGCTGGTATCTGTGAGTGGGACATGCTGTGTGTTAGTGAGAGAGGAGCTGGTGACTGAGGGTGGGACAGGCTGTGTGTTAGTGAGGAAGGAGCTGTTATCTGTGAGTGGGACATGCTGTGTGTTAGTGAGGGAGTCGCTGGTGTCTGAGGGTGGGACAGGCTGTGTGTTAGTGAGGGAGGAGCTAGTTTCTGAGAGTGGGACAGGCTGTGTGTTAGTGAGGGAGGAGCTTGTGTCTGAGGGTGGGACAGGTTGTGTGTTTGTGAGGGAGGAGCTTGTGTCTGAGAGTAGGACAGGCTGTGTGTTACTGAGGGAGGAGCTGGTGTCTGAGGGTGGGACAGGCTGTGTGTCAGTGAGGGAGAAGCTGGTATCTGAGAATGGGACAGGCTGTGTGTTCGTCAGGGAGGAGCTGGTATCTGAGAGTGGGACAGGCTGTGTGTTAGTGAGGCAGGAGCTGGTATCTGAGTGTGGGACAGGCTCTGTGTTAGTGAGGATGGAGCTGGTATCTGAGAGTGGGACAGGCTGTGTGTTAGTGAGGTAGGAGCTGGTATCTGAGGGTGGGACAGGATGTGTGTTAGTGATGGAGGAGCTGGTATCTGAGAGTGGGACAGGCTCTGAGTTAATGAGGGAGGAGCTGGTGTCTGAGAATGGGACAGGCTGTGTGTTAGTGAGGGAGGAGCTGGTATCTGAGATTGGGACAGGCTGTGTGTTAGTGACCGAGGAGCTGGTATCTGAGAGTGAGACAGGCTGTGTTAGTGAGGGAGGAGCTGGTATCTGAGAGTGGGACAGGCTGTGTGTTAGTGACCGAGGAGCTGGTATCTGAGAGAAGGACAGGCTGTGTGTTAGTGAGGTAGGAGCTGGTATCTGAGGGTGGGACAGGATGTGTGTTTGTGAGGGATGAGCTGGTATCTGAGAGTGGGACAGGCTGTGTGTTAGTGAGGGAGGAGCTGGTATCAGAGAGAGGGACAGGCTGTGTGTTAGTGAGGGAGGAGCTGGTGTCTGAGTGTGGGACAGGCTGTGTGTTAGTGAGGGAGGAGCTGGTATCTGAGAGTGGAACAGGCTGTGTGTTAGTGAGGGAGGAGCTGGTAGCTGAGAGTGGGACAGGCTGTGTGTTAGTGAGGGAGGTGCAAGTATCTGACAGTGGGACAGGCTGTGTGTTAGTGAGGGAGCAGCTGGTATCTGAGAGTGTGACAGGCTGTGTGTTAGTGAGGGAGGAGCTGGTATCTGTGAGTGGGACATGCTGTGTGTTAGTGAGAGAGGAGCTGGTGACTGAGGGTGGGACAGGCTGTGTGTTAGTGAGGAAGGAGCTGTTATCTGTGAGTGGGACATGCTGTGTGTTAGTGAGGGAGGAGCTAGTTTCTGAGAGTGGGACAGGCTGGGTGTTAGTGAGGGAGGAGCTTGGGTCTGAGGTTGGGACAGGATGTGTGTTTGTGAGGGAGGAGCTTGTGTCTGAGAGTAGGACAGGCTGTGTGTTACTGAGGGAGGAGCTGGTGTCTGAGGGTGGGACAGGCTGTGTGTCAGTGAGGGAGAAGCTGGTATCTGAGAATAGGACAGGCTGTGTGTTCGTCAGGGAGGAGATGGTATCTGAGAGTGGGACAGGCTGTGTGTTAGTGAGGCAGGAGCTGGTATCTGAGTGTGGGACAGGCTCTGTGTTAGTGAGGAAGGAGCTGGTATCTGAGAGTGGGACAGGCTGTGTGTTAGTGAGGTAGGAGCTGGTATCTGAGGGTGGGACAGGATGTGTGTTAGTGATGGAGGAGCTGGTATCTGAGAGTGGGACAGGCTCTGAGTTAATGAGGGAGGAGCTGGTGTCTGAGAATGGGACAGGCTTTGTGTTAGTGAGGGAGGAATTGATATCTGAGAGTGGGACAGGCTGTGTGTTAGTGAGGCAGGAGCTGGTATCTGAGAGTGGGACAGGCTGTGTGTTTGTGAGGGAGGAGCTGGTATCTGAGGGTGGGACAGGCTGTGTGTTAGTGAGGGAGGAGCTGGTATCTGAGAGTGGGACAGGCATTGTGTTAGTGAGGGAGGAGCTGGTATCTGAAGGTGGGACAGGCTGTATGTTAGTGAGGGAGGAGCTGGTATCTGAGGGTGGGACAGGATGTGTGTTTGTGAGGGAGGAGCTGGTATCTGAGAGTGGGACAGGCTGTGTGTTAGTGAGGGAGGAGCTGGTAGCTGAGAGTGGGACAGGCTCTGTGTTAGTGAGGAAGGAGCTGGTATCTGAGAGTGGGACAGGCTGTGTGTTAGTGACGGAGGTGCTGGTGTCTGAGCGTGGGACAGGCTGTGTGTCAGTGAGGGAGAAGCTGGTATCTGAGAATGGGACAGGCTGTGTGTTCGTCAGGGAGGAGCTGGTATCTGAGAGTGGGACAGGCTGTGTGTTAGTGAGGGAGGAGCTGGTATCTGAGAGTGGGGCAGGCTGTGTGTTAGTGAGGGAGGAGCTGGTATCTGAGAGTGGGACAGGCTGTGTGTTAGTGAGGAAGGAGCTGGTATCTGAGAGTGGGACAGGCTGTGTGTTAGTGAGGTAGGACCTGGTATCTGAAAGTGGGACAGGATGTGTGTTAGTGATGGAGGAGCTGGTATCTGAGAGTGGGACAGGCTCTGAGTTAATGAGGGAGGAGCTGTTATCTGAGAGTGCGACAGGCTGTGTGTTAGTGAGGGAGGAGCTGGTAGCTGAGAGTAGGACAGGCTGTGTGTTAGTGAGGGAGGAGCTGGTATCTAAGAGTGGGACAGGCTGTGTGTTAGTGAGGGAGGATCTGGTATCTGAGAGTGGGACAGGCTGTGTTAGTGAGGGAGGAGCTGGTATCTGAGAGTGGGACAGGCTGCGTGTTAGTGAGGGAGGAGCTGGTGTCTGAGAATGGGACAGGCTGTGTGTTAGTGAGGGAGGAGCAAGTATCTGAGAGTGGGACAGGCTGTGTGTTAGTGAGGGAGGAGCTGGTATCTGAGTGGGACAGGCTGTGTGTTAGTGAGGGAGGAGCTGGTATCTGAGGGTGAGACAGGATGTGTGTTTGTGAGGGAGGAGCTGGTATCTGAGAGTGGGACAGGCTCTGAGTTAATGAGGGAGGAGCTGTTATCTGAGAGAGGGACAGGCTGTGTGTTAGTGAGGGAGGAGCTGGTATCTGAGTGTGGGACAGGCTGTGTGTTAGTGAGGGAGGAGCTGGTATCTGAGAGTGGAACAGGCTGTGTGTTAGTGATGGAGGAGCTGGTATCTGAGTGTGGGACAGGCTGTGTGTTAGTGAGGGAGGAGCTGGTAGCTGAGAGTGGGACAGGCTGTGTGTTAGTGAGGGAGGAGCTGGTGTCTGAGGGTGGGACAGGCTGTGTGTTAGTGAGGGAGGAGCTGGTATCTGTGAGTGGGACATGCTCTGTGTTAGTGAGGGAGTATCTGGTGTCTGAGGGTGGGACAGGCTGTGTGTTAGTGAGGGAGGAGCTGGTATCTGAAAGTGGGTCAGGCTGTGTGTTAGTGAGAGCGGAGCTGATATCTGAGAGTGGGGCAGGCTGTGTGTTAGTGAGGGAGCAGCTGGTATCTGAAATTGGGTCAGGCTGTGTGTTAGTGAGAGACGAGCTGGTATCTGAGAGTGGGACAGGCTGTGTGTTAGTGAGGGAGGAGCTGGTGTCTGAGAGTGGGACAGGCTGTGTGTTAGTGAGGGAGGAGCTGGTATATGAGAGTGGGACAGGCTGTGTGTTAGTGAGGTAGGAGCTGGTATCTGAGGGTGGGACAGGATGTGTGTTTGTGAGGAAGGAGCTGGTATCTGAGAGTGGGACAGGCTCTGAGTTAATGAGGGAGGAGCTGGTATCTGAGAATGGGACAGGCTGTGTGTTAGTGAGGGAGGAGCTGGTATCTGAGAGTGGGACAGGCTGTGTGTTAGTAAGGGAGCAGCTGGTATCTGAAAGTGGGTCAGGCTGTGTGTTAGTGAGAGACGAGCTGATATCTGAGAGTGGAACAGGCTGTGTGTTAGTGAGGGAGGAGCTGGAGTCTGTGAGTGGGACAGGCTGTGTGTTACTGAGAGTGGAGCTGATATCTGAGAGTGGGGCAGGCTGTGTGTTAGTGAGGGAGCTGCTGGTATCTGAAAGTGGGTCAGGCTCTGTGTTAGTGAGAGACGAGCTGATATCTGAGAGTGGGACAGGCTGTGTGTTAGTGAGGGAGGAGCGGGTGTCTGTGAGTGGGACAGGTGTGTGTTAGTGAGGGAGGAGCTGGTATCTGTGAGTGGGACATGCTCTGTGTTAGTGAGCGAGTAGCTGGTGTCTGAGGGTGGGACAGGCTGTGTGTTAGAGAGGGAGGAGCTGGTTTCTGAAAGTGGGTCAGGCTGTGTGTTAGTGAGAGCGGAGCTGATATCTGAGAGTGGGGCAGGCTGTGTGTTAGTGAGGGAGCAGCTGGTATCTGAAATTGGGTCAGGCTGTGATAGTGAGAGACGAGCTGATATCTGAGAGTGGGACAGGCTGTGTGTTAGTGAGGGAGGAGCTGGTGTCTGAGAGTGGGACAGGCTGTGTGTTAGTGAGGGAGGAGCTGGTATATGAGAGTGGGACAGGCTGTGTGTTAGTGAGGTAGGAGCTGGTATCTGAGGGTGGGACAGGATGTGTGTTTGTGAGGAAGGAGCTGGTATCTGAGAGTGGGACAGGCTCTGAGTTAATGAGTGAGGAGCTGGTATCTGAGTATGGGAGAGGCTGTGTGTTAGTGAGGGAGGAGCTGGTATCTGAGAGTGGGACAGGCTGTGTGTTAGTGAGGAAGGAGCTGGTATCTGAGAATGGGACAGCATGTGTGATTGTGAGGGAGGAGCTGGTATCTGAGTGTGGGACCGGCTGTGTGTTAGTGAGGGAGGAGCTGGTATCTGAGGGTGGGACAGGATGTGTGTTTGTGAGGGAGGAGCTGGTATCTGAGAGAGGGACAGGCTGTGTTACTGAGGGAGGATCTTGTAGCTGAGAGTCGGACAGGCTGTGTGTATAGTGAGGGAGGAGCTAGTATCTGAGAGTGCTTCAGGCTGTGTGTTAGTGAGGGAGGAGCTGGTATCTGAGAGTGGGACAGGCAGTGTGTTAGTGAGAGAGGAGCTGGTAGCTGAAAGTGAGACAGGCTGCGTTAGAGAGGGAGGAGCTGGTATCTGAGTGTGGGACAGGCTGTGTGTTCGTGAGGAAGAAGCTGGTATCTCAGAGTGGGACAGGCTCTGTGTTAGTGAGGGAGGAGCTGGTATCTGAGAGTGAGACAGGCTGTGTGTTTGTGAGGGAGGTGCTGGTATCTGAGAGTGGGACAGGCTGTGTGTTAGTGAGGGAGGAGCTGGTAGCGGAGAGTGGGACAGGCTGTGTGTTCGTGAGGGAGGAGCTGGTATCTGAGAGTGGGACAGGCAGTGTGTCAGTGAGCGAGGAGCTGTTATCTGAGTGTGGGACAGGCAGTGTGTTAGTGAGCGAGGAGCTGGTATCTGAGAGTGGGACAGGCTGTGTGTTAGTGAGGGAGGAGCTGGTATCTGAGAGTGGGACAGGCTGCGTGTCACTGAGGGAGGAGCTGGTATCTCAGAATGGGACAGGCTGTGTGTTAGTGAGGGAGGTGCTGGTAGCTGAGAGTGGGCCAGGCTGTGTGTTCATGAGGGAGGAGCTGGTATCTGAGAGTGGGACAGGCTGTGTGTTAGTGAGGGAGGTGCTGGTATCTGAGTGTGGGATGGACTGTGTGTTCGTGAGGGAGGAGCTGGTATCTGAGAGTGGGACAGGCTGTGTGTTAGTGAGGGAGGTGCTGGTATCTGAGTGTGGTATGGACTGTGTGTTAGTGAGGGAGGAGCTGGTATGAGAGTGTGACAGGCTGTGTGTCACTGAGGGAGGAGCTGGTATCTCAGAATGGGACAGGCTGTGTGTTCGTGAGGGAGATGCTGGTATCTGAGTGTGGGACAGGCTGAGTGTAAGTGAGGAAGGAGTTGGTATCTGAGAGTGGGACAGGCTGTGTGTTAGTGAGGGTGGAGCTGGTATCTGAGGGTGGGACAGGATGTGTGTTTGTGAGGGAGGAGCTGGTATCTGAGAGTGGGAGAGGCTCTGAGTTCATGAGGGAGGAGCTGATGTCTGAGAATGGGACAGGCTGTGTGTTAGTGAGGGAGGAGCTGGTATCTGAGAGTGGGACAGATTGTGTGCTAATGAGGGAGGAGCTGGTATCTGAGAGTGGGACATGCTGTGTGTCAGTGAGGGAGGAGCTGGTATCTCAGACTGGGACAGGCTGTGTGTTAGTGAGGGAGGTGCTGTTATCTGAGTGTGGGACAGGCTGTGTGTTAGTAAGGGAGGAGCTGGTATCTCAGGGTGGGACAGGATGTGTGTTTGTTAGGCAGGAGCTGGTATCTGAGAGTGGGACAGGCTCTGAGTTAATGAGGGAGGAGCTGGTGTCTGAGAATCGGACAGGCTGTGTGTTAGTGAGGGAGGAGCTGGTATCTGAGTGGGACAGGCTGTGTGTTAGTGAGGGAGGAGCTCGTATCTGAGAGAGGGACAGGCTGTGTTACTGAGGGAGGATCTGGTAGCTGAGAGTCGGACAGGCTGTGTGTATAGTGAGGGAGGAGCTGGTATCTGAGTGTGGGACAGGCTGTGTGTTAGTGAGGGAGGAGCTGGTATCTGAGAATGGGACACGCTGTGTGTTAGTGAGGGAGGAGCTGGTATCTGAGAGTGAGACAGGCTGTGTGTTAGTGAGGGAGGAGCTGGTAGCTGAGAGTGAGACAGGCTGTGTGTTAGTGAGGGAGGAGCTGGTATCTGAGAGTGGGACAGGCTGTGTGTTAGTGAGGGAGGAGCTGGTGTCTGAGAGTGGGCCAGGCTGTGTGTTAGTGAGGGAGGAGGTGATATCTGATAGTGGGACAGGCTGTGTGTTAGTGAGGTAGGAGCTGGTATCTGAGGGTGGGACAGGATGTGTGTTATTGAGGGAGGAGCTGGTATCTGAGAGTGGGACAGGCTGTGTGTTAGTGAGGGAGCAGCTGGTATCTGAAAGTGGGTCAGGCTGTGTGTTAGTGAGAGACGAGCTGATATCTGAGAGTGGGACAGGCTGTGTGTTAGTGAGGGAGGAGCTGGTGTCTGTGAGTGGGACAGGCTGTGTGTTAGTGAGAGTGGAGCTGATATCTGAGAGTGGGGCAGGCTGTGTGTTAGTGAGGGAGCAGCTGGTATCTGAAAGTGGGTCAGGCTGTGTGTTAGTGAGAGACGAGCTGATATCTGAGAGTGGGACACGCTGTGTGTTAGTGAGGGAGGAGCTGGTGTCTGTGAGTGGGACAGGCTGTGTGTTAGTGAGGGAGGAGCTGGTATCTGTGAATGGGACATGCTCTGTGTTAGTGAGGGAGTAGCTGGTGTCTGAGGGTGGGACAGGCTGTGTGTTAGTGAGGAAGGAGCTGGTATCTGAGAATGGGACAGGATGTGTGTTTTTGAGGGAGGAGCTGGTATCTGAGAGTGGGACAGGCTCTGAGTTAATGAGGGAGGAGCTGGTATCTGAGAGTGAGACAGGCTGTGTGTTAGTGAGGGAGGAGCTTGTATCTGAGTGGGACAGACTCTGTGTTAGTGAGGGAGGAGCTCGTATCTGAGAGAGGGACAGGCTGTGTTACTGAGGGAGGATCTGGTAGCTGAGCCTCGGACAGGCTGTGTGTATAGTGAGGGAGGAGCTGCTATCTGAGAGTGGGACAGGCATTGTGTTAGTGAGGGAGGAGCTGGTATCTGAGAGTGGGACAGGCATTGTGTTAGTGAGGGAGGAGCTGGTATCTGAGGGTGGGACAGGATGTGTGTTTGTGAGGGAGGAGCTGGTATCAGAGAGTGGGACAGGCTGTGTGTTAGTGAGGGAGGAGCTGGTAGCTGAGAGTGGGACAGGCTGTGGGTTCGCGAGGGAGGTGCTGGTATCTGAGAGTGGGACAGGCTGTGTTTTAGTGACGGAGGAGCTGGTGTCTGAGGGTGGGACAGGCTGTGTGTCAGTGAGGGAGAAGCTGGTATCTGAGAATGGGACAGGCTGTGTGTTCGTCAGGGAGGAGCTGGTATCTGAGAGTGGGACAGGCTGTGTGTTAGTGAGGCAGGAGCTGGTATCTGAGTGTGGGACAGGCTCTGTGTTAGTGAGGAAGGAGCTGGTATCTGAGAGTGGGACAGGCTGTGTGTTAGTGAGGTAGGACCTGGTATCTGAGCGTGGGACAGGATGTGTGTTAATGAGGGAGGAGCTGGTATCTGAGAGTGGGACAGGCTCTGAGTTAATGAGGGAGGAGCTGGTGTCTGAGAATGGGACAGGCTGTGTGTTAGTGAGGGAGGAGCTGGTATCTGAGAGTGAAACAGGCTGTGTTAGTGAGGGAGGAGCTGGTATCTGAGGGTGGGACAGGCTGTGTGTTAGTGAGGGAGGAGCTGGTATCTGAGAGTGGGACAGGCTGTGTGTTAGTGAGGGAGGAGCTGGTAGCTGAGAGTGGGACAGGCTGTGTGTTAGTGAGGGAGGAGCTGGTAGCTGATATTGAGACAGGCTGTGTTAGTGAGGGAGGAGCTGGTATCTGAGGGTGAGACAGGATGTGTGTTTGTGAGGGAGGAGCTGATATCTGAGAGTGGGACAGGCTCGGAGCTAATGAGGGAGGAGCTGTTATCTGAGAGAGGGACAGGCTGTGTGTTAGTGAGGGAGGAGCTGGTATCTGAGTGTGGGACAGGCTGTGTGTAAGTGAGGAAGGAGCTGGTATCTGAGAATGGGACAGGCTGTGTGTTAGTGAGGGAGGAGCTGGTATCTGAGAGTGGAACAGGCTGTGTGTTAGTGATGGAGGAGCTGGTATCTGAGTATGGGACAGGCTGTGTGTTAGTGAGGGATGTGCAAGTATCTGACAGTGGGACAGGCTGTGTGTTAGTGAGGGAGCAGCTGGTTTCTGAGAGTGTGACAGGCTGTGTGTTAGTGAGGGAGTAGCTGGTATCTGAGAGAGCGACAGGCTGTGTGTTAGTGAGGGAGGAGCTGATATCTGAAAGTGGGTCAGACTGTGTGTTAGTGAGAGCGGAGCTGATATCTGAGAGTGGGACAGGCTGTGTGTTAGTGAGGGAGGAGCTGGTATATGAGAGTGTGACAGGCTGTGTGTTAGTGAGGTAGGAGCTGGTATCTGAGGGTGGGACAGGATGTGTGTTTGTGAGGAAGGAGCTGGTATCTGAGAGTGGGACAGGCTCTGAGTTAATGAGGGAGGAGCTGGTATCTGAGAATGGGACAGGCTGTGTGTTAGTGAGGGAGGAGCTGGTATCTGAGAGTGGGACAGGCTGTGTGTTAGTGAGGGAGCAGCTGGTATCTGAAAGTGGGTCAGGCTGTGTGTTAGTGAGAGACGAGCTGACATCTGAGAGTGGGACAGGCTGTGTGTTAGTGAGGGAGGAGCTGGTGTCTGTGAGTGGGACAGGCTGTGTGTTAGTGAGAGTGGAGCTGATATCTGAGAGTGGGGCAGGCTGTGTGTTAGTGAGGGAGCAGCTGGTATCTGAAAGTGGGTCAGGCTGTGTGTTAGTGAGAGACGAGCTGATATCTGAGAGTGGGACAGGCTGTGTGTTAGTGAGGGAGGAGCTGGTGTCTGTGAGTGGGACAGGCTGTGTGTTAGTGAGGGAGGAGCTGGTATCTGTGAGTTGGACATGCTCTGTGTTAGTGAGGGAGTAGCTGGTGTCTGAGGGTGGGACAGGCTGTGTGTTAGTGAGGGAGCAGCTGGTATCTGAAAGTGGGTCAGGCTGTGTGTTAGTGAGAGCGGAGCTGATATCTGAGAGTGGGGCAGGCTGTGTGTTAGTGAGGGAGCAGCTGGTATCTGAGAGTGGGACAGGCTCTGAGTTAATGAGGGAGGAGCTGGTATCTGAGAATGGGACAGGCTGTGTGTTAGTGAGGGAGGAGCTGGTATCTGAGAGTGGGACAGGCTCTGAGTTAATGAGGGAGGAGCTGGTATCTGAGAGTGAGACAGGCTGTGTGTTAGTGAGGGAGGAGCTTGTATCTGAGTGGGACAGACTCTGTGTTAGTGAGGGAGGAGCTCGTATCTGAGAGAGGGACAGGCTCTGTTACTGAGGGAGGATCTGGTAGCTGAGCCTCGGACAGGCTGTGTGTATAGTGAGGGAGGAGCTGGTATCTGAGAGTGGGACAGGCATTGTGTTAGTGAGGGAGGAGCTGGTATCTGAGAGTGGGACAGGCATTGTGTTAGTGAGGGAGGAGCTGGTATCTGAGGGTGGGACAGGATGTGTGTTTGTGAGGGAGGAGCTGGTATCTGAGAGTGGGACAGGCTGTGTGTTAGTGAGGGAGGAGCTGGTAGCTGAGAGTGGGACAGGCTGTGGGTTCGCGAGGGAGGTGCTGGTATCTGAGAGTGGGACAGGCTGTGTGTTAGTGACGGAGGAGCTGGTGTCTGAGGGTGGGACAGGCTGTGTGTCAGTGAGGGAGAAGCTGGTATCTGAGAATGGGACAGGCTGTGTCTTCGTCAGGGAGGAGCTGGTATCTGAGAGTGGGACAGGCTGTGTGTTAGTGAGGCAGGAGCTGGTATCTGAGTGTGGGACAGGCTCTGTGTTAGTGAGGAAGGAGCTGGTATCTGAGAGTGGGACAGGCTGTGTGTTAGTGAGGTAGGACCTGGTATCTGAGCGTGGGACAGGATGTGTGTTAATGAGGGAGGAGCTGGTATCTGAGAGTGGGACAGGCTCTGAGTTAATGAGGGAGGAGCTGGTGTCTGAGAATGGGACAGGCTGTGTGTTAGTGAGGGAGGAGCTGGTATCTGAGAGTGAAACAGGCTGTGTTAGTGAGGGAGGAGCTGGTATCTGAGAGTGGGACAGGCTGTGTGTTAGTGAGCGAGGAGCTGGTGTCTGAGAGTGAGAAAGGCTGTGTGTTAGTGAGGGAGGAGCTGGTATCTGAGAGTGGGACAGGCTGTGTGTTAGCGAGGGAGGAGCTGGTATCTGAGGGTGGTTCAGGATGTGTGTTTGTGAAGGAGGAGCTGGTATCTGAGAGTGGGACAGGCTCTGTGTTAATGAGGGAGGAGCTGGTGTCTGAGAATGGGACAGGCTGTGTGTTAGTGAGGGAGCAGCTGGTATCTGAGTGGGACAGGCTGTGTGTTAGTGAGGGAGGAGCTGGTATCTGAGAGAGGGACAGGCTGTGTTACTGAGGGAGGATCTGGTAGCTGAGAGTCGGACAGGCTGTGTGTTAGTGAGGGAGGAGCTGGTTGCTGAGAGTGAGACAGGCTGTGTTAGTGAGGGAGGAGCTGGTATCTGAGAGTGGGACAGGCTGTGTGTTAGTGAGGGAGGAGCTGGTGTCTGAGAGTGGGACAAGCTGTGTGTTAGTGAGGGAGGAGCTGGTGTCTGAGAGTGGGACAGGCTGTGTGTTAGTGAGGGAGGACTGGTGTCGGAGAGTGGGATAGGCTCTGTGTTAGTGAGGTAGGAGCTGGTATCTGAGGGTGAGACAGGATGTGTGTTTGTGAGGGATGAGCTGGTATCTGAGAGTGGGACCGGCTGTGTGTTAGTGAGGGAGGCGCTGGTATCAGAGAGAGGGACAGGCTGTGTATTAGTGAGGGAGGAGCTGGTGTCTGAGTGTGGGACAGGCTGTGTGTTAGTGAGGGAGGAGCTGGTATCAGAGAGTGGAACAGGCTGTGTATTAGTGAGGGAGGAGCTGGTAGCTGAGAGTGGGACAGGCTGTGTGTTAGTGAGGGAGGTGCAAGTATCTGACAGTGGGACAGGCTGTGTGTTAGTGAGGGAGCAGCTGGTACCTGAGAGTGTGACAGGCTGTGTGTTAGTGAGGGAGGAGCTGGTATCTGTGAGTGGGACATGCTGTGTGTTAGTGAGGGAGGAGCTGGTGACTGAGGGTGGGACAGGCTGTGTGTTAGTGAGGAAGGAGCTGTTATCTGTGAGTGGGACATGCTGTGTGTTAGTGAGGGAGTAGCTGGAGTCTGAGGGTGGGACAGGCTGTGTGTTAGTGAGGGAGGAGCTGGTATCTGAAAGTGGGTCAGGCTGTGTGTTAGTGAGGGAGGAGCTCGTCTCTGAGGGTGGGACAGGATGTGTGTTTGTGAGGGAGGAGCTTGTGTCTGAGAGTAGGACAGGCTGTGTGTTACTGAGGGAGGAGCTGGTGTCTGAGGGTGGGACAGGCTGTGTGTTAGTGAGGGAGAAGCTGGTATCTGAGAATGGGACAGGCTGTGTGTTCGTCAGGGAGGAGCTGGTATCTGAGAGTGGGACAGGCTGTGTGTTAGTGAGGCAGGAGCTGGTATCTGAGTGTGTGACAGGCTCTGTGTTAGTGAGGAAGGAGCTGGTATCTGAGAGTGGGACAGGCTGTGTGTTAGTGAGGTAGGAGCTGGTATCTGAGGGTGGGACAGGATGTGTGTTAGTGATGGAGGAGCTGGTAGCTGAGAGTGGTACAGGCTGTGTTAGTGAGGGAGGAGCTGGTATCTGAGAGTGGGACAGGCTGTGTGTTAGTGAGGGAGGAGCTGGTGTCTGAGAGTGGGACAGGCTGTGTGTTAGTGAGGTAGGAGCTGATATCAGAGGGTGGGACAGGATGTGTGTTTGTGAGGGAGGAGCTGGTATCTGAGAGTGGGACAGGCTGTGTGTTAGTGAGGGAGGTGCTGGTATCTGAGAGTGGGACAGGCTGTGTGTTCGTGAGGGAGGAGCTGGTATCTGAGTGTGGGACAAGCTGTGTTAGTGAGGGAGTAGCTAGTACCTGACAGTGGGACAGTCTGTGTGTTAGTGAGGGAAGAGCTGGCATCTGAGAGTGCGACAGGCTGTGTGTTAGTGAGGGAGGAGCTGTTATCTGACAGTGGGGCAGGCTGTGTGTTAGTGAGGGAGCAGCTGGTATCTGAGAGTGGGACAGGCTCTGAGTTAATGAGGGAGGAGCTGGTATCTGAGAATGGGACAGGCTGTGTGTTAGTGAGGGAGGAGCTGGTATCTGAGAGTGGGACAGGCTCTGAGTTAATGAGGGAGGAGCTGGTATCTGAGAGTGAGACAGGCTGTGTGTTAGTGAGGGAGGAGCTTGTATCTGAGTGGGACAGACTCTGTGTTAGTGAGGGAGGAGCTCGTATCTGAGAGAGGGACAGGCTCTGTTACTGAGGGAGGATCTGGTAGCTGAGCCTCGGACAGGCTGTGTGTATAGTGAGGGAGGAGCTGGTATCTGAGAGTGGGACAGGCATTGTGTTAGTGAGGGAGGAGCTGGTATCTGAGAGTGGGACAGGCATTGTGTTAGTGAGGGAGGAGCTGGTATCTGAGGGTGGGACAGGATGTGTGTTTGTGAGGGAGGAGCTGGTATCTGAGAGTGGGACAGGCTGTGTGTTAGTGAGGGAGGAGCTGGTAGCTGAGAGTGGGACAGGCTGTGGGTTCGCGAGGGAGGTGCTGGTATCTGAGAGTGGGACAGGCTGTGTGTTAGTGATGGAGGAGCTGGTGTCTGAGGGTGGGACAGGCTGTGTGTCAGTGAGGGAGAAGCTGGTATCTGAGAATGGGACAGGCTGTGTGTTCGTCAGGGAGGAGCTGGTATCTGAGAGTGGGACAGGCTGTGTGTTAGTGAGGCAGGAGCTGGTATCTGAGTGTGGGACAGGCTCTGTGTTAGTGAGGAAGGAGCTGGTATCTGAGAGTGGGACAGGCTGTGTGTTAGTGAGGTAGGACCTGGTATCTGAGCGTGGGACAGGATGTGTGTTAATGAGGGAGGAGCTGGTATCTGAGAGTGGGACAGGCTCTGAGTTAATGAGGGAGGAGCTGGTGTCTGAGAATGGGACAGGCTGTGTGTTAGTGAGGGAGGAGCTGGTATCTGAGAGTGAAACAGGCTGTGTTAGTGAGGGAGGAGCTGGTATCTGAGAGTGGGACAGGCTGTGTGTTAGTGAGTGAGGAGCTGGTGTCTGAGAGTGAGAAAGGCTGTGTGTTAGTGAGGGAGGAGCTGGTATCTGAGAGTGGGACAGGCTGTGTGTTAGCGAGGGAGGAGCTGGTATCTGAGGGTGGTTCAGGATGTGTGTTTGTGAAGGAGGAGCTGGTATCTGAGAGTGGGACAGGCTCTGTGTTAATGAGGGAGGAGCTGGTGTCTGAGAATGGGACAGGCTGTGTGTTAGTGAGGGAGCAGCTGGTATCTGAGTGGGACAGGCTGTGTGTTAGTGAGGGAGGAGCTGGTATCTGAGAGAGGGACAGGCTGTGTTACTGAGGGAGGATCTGGTAGCTGAGAGTCGGACAGGCTGTGTGTTAGTGAGGGAGGAGCTGGTTGCTGAGAGTGAGACAGGCTGTGTTAGTGAGGGAGGAGCTGGTATCTGAGAGTGGGACAGGCTGTGTGTTAGTGAGGGAGGAGCTGGTGTCTGAGAGTGGGACAAGCTGTGTGTTAGTGAGGGAGGAGCTGGTGTCTGAGAGTGGGACAGGCTGTGTGTTAGTGAGGGAGGACTGGTGTCGGAGAGTGGGATAGGCTCTGTGTTAGTGAGGTAGGAGCTGGTATCAGAGGGTGAGACAGGATGTGTGTTTGTGAGGGATGAGCTGGTATCTGAGAGTGGGACCGGCTGTGTGTTAGTGAGGGAGGCGCTGGTATCAGAGAGGGACAGGCTGTGTATTAGTGAGGGAGGAGCTGGTGTCTGAGTGTGGGACAGGCTGTGTGTTAGTGAGGGAGGAGCTGGTATCTGAGAGTGGAACAGGCTGTGTGTTAGTGAGGGAGGAGCTGGTAGCTGAGAGTGGGACAGGCTGTGTGTTAGTGAGGGAGGTGCAAGTATCTGACAGTGGGACAGGCTGTGTGTTAGTGAGGGAGCAGCTGGTATCTGAGAGTGTGACAGGCTGTGTGTTAGTGAGGGAGGAGCTGGTATCTGTGAGTGGGACATGCTGTGTGTTAGTGAGGGAGGAGCTGGTGACTGAGGGTGGGACAGGCTGTGTGTTAGTGAGGAAGGAGCTGTTATCTGTGAGTGGGACATGCTGTGTGTTAGTGAGGGAGTAGCTGGTGTCTGAGGGTGGGACAGGCTGTGTGTTAGTGAGGGAGGAGCTGGTATCTGAAAGTGGGTCAGGCTGTGTGTTAGTGAGGGAGGAGCTAGTTTCTGAGAGTGGGACAGGCTGTGTGTTAGTGAGGGAGGAGCTTGTGTCTGAGGGTGGGACAGGATGTGTGTTTGTGAGGGAGGAGCTTGTGTCTGAGAGTAGGACAGGCTGTGTGTTACTGAGGGAGGAGCTGGTGTCTGAGGGTGGGACAGGCTGTGTGTTAGTGAGGGAGAAGCTGGTATCTGAGAATGGGACAAGCTGTGTGTTAGTGAGGCAGGAGCTGGTATCTGAGTGTGTGACAGGCTCTGTGTTAGTGAGGAAGGAGCTGGTATATGAGAGTGGGACAGGCTGTGTGTTAGTGAGGTAGGAGCTGGTATCTGAGGGTGGGACAGGATGTGTGTTAGTGATGGAGGAGCTGGTAGCTGAGAGTGGTACAGGCTGTGTTAGTGAGGGAGGAGCTGGTATCTGAGAGTGGGACAGGCTGTGTGTTAGTGAGGGAGGAGCTGGTGTCTGAGAGTGGGACAGGCTGTGTGTTAGTGAGGTAGGAGCTGGTATCAGAGGGTGGGACAGGATGTGTGTTTGTGAGGGAGGAGCTGGTATCTGAGAGTGGGACAGGCTGTGTGTTAGTGAGGTAGGAGCTGCTGGCTGAGAGTGGGACAGGCTGTGGGTTCGTGAGGGAGGTGCTGGTATCTGAGAGTGGGACAGGCTGTGTGTTCGTGAGGGAGGAGCTGGTATCTGAGTGTGGGACAAGCTGTGTTAGTGAGGGAGTAGCTAGTACCTGACAGTGGGACAGTCTGTGTGTTAGTGAGGGAAGAGCTGGCATCTGAGAGTGCGACAGGCTGTGTGTTAGTGAGGGAGGAGCTGTTATCTGACAGTGGGACAGGCTGTGTGATGGTGAGGGAGGAGCTGGTATCTCAGAATGGGACAGGCTGTGTGTCAGTGAGGGAGGAGCTGGTATCTCAGAATGGGACAGGCTGTGTGTTAGTGAGGGAGGAGCTGGTATCTGAGGGTGGGACAGGCTGTGTGTTAGTGAGGGAGGAGCTGGTATCTGAGGGTGGGACAGGATGTGTGTTAGTGAGGAAGGAGCTGGTATCTGAGAGTGGGACAGGCTCTGAGTTAATGAGGGAGGAGCTGGTGTCTGAGAATGGGACAGGCTTTGTGTTAGTGAGGGAGGAGCTGGTATCTGAGGGTGGGACAGGATGTGTGTTTGTGAGGGAGGAGCTGGTATCTGAGAGTGGGACAGGCTGTGTGTTAGTGAGGGAGGAGCTGTTATCTGAGAGTGGGACAGGCTGTGTGTTAGTGCGGGAAGCGCTGGTATCTGAGAGAGGGACAGGCTGTGTGTTAGTGAGGGAAGTGCTGGTATCTGAGTGTGGGACAGGCTGGTATGTTAGTGAGGGAGGAGCTGGTATCTGAGAGTGGGACAGGCTGTGTGCTAGTGAGGGAGGAGATGGTATCTGAGAGTGGGACAGGCTGTGTGTCAGTGAGGGAGAAGCTGGTATATCAGAATGGGACAGGCTGTGTGTTAGTGAGGGAGGAGCAGGTATCTGAGAGTGGGACAGGCTGTGTGTCAGTGAGGGAGGAGCTGGTATCTCAGAATGGGACAGGCTGTGTGTTCGTGAGGGAGGAGCTGGTGTCTGAGAGTGGGACAGGCTGTGTGTTCGTGAGGGAGGAGCTGGTATCTGAGTGTGGGACAGGCTGTGTGTTAGTGAGGGAGGAGCTGGTATCTGAGTGTGGGACAGGCTGTGTGTTAGTGACGGAGGAGCTGGGAGCTGAGACTGGGACAGGCTGTGTGTTAGTGAGGGAGGAGCTGGTAGCTGAGAGTGGGACAGTCTGTGTGTTAGGGAGGAGCTGGTATCTGAGAGTGGGACAGGCTGTGTGTTAGTGCGGGAAGCGCTGGTATCTGAGAGAGGGACAGGCTGTGTGTCAGTGAGGGAGGAGCTGGTATCTGAGAGTGAGACAGGCTGTGTGTTAGTGAGGGAGGTGCTGGTATCTGAGTGTGGGACAGGCTGGTGTGTTAGTGACCGAGGAGCTGGTATCTGAGAGAAGGACAGGCTGTGTGTTAGTGAGGTAGGAGCTGGTATCTGAGGGTGGGACAGGATGTGTGTTTGTGAGGGATGAGCTGGTATCTGAGAGTGGGACAGGCTGTGTGTTAGTGAGGGAGGAGCTGGTATCAGAGAGAGGGACAGGCTGTGTGTTAGTGGGGGAGGAGCTGGTGTCTGAGTGTGGGACAGGCTGTGTGTTAGTGAGGGAGGAGCTGGTATCTGAGAGTGGAACAGGCTGTGTGTTAGTGAGGGAGGAGCTGGTAGCTGAGAGTGGGACAGGCTGTGTGTTAGTGAGGGAGGTGCAAGTATCTGACAGTGGGACAGGCTGTGTGTTAGTGAGGGAGCAGCTGGTATCTGAGAGTGTGACAGGCTGTGTGTTAGTGAGGGAGGAGCTGGTATCTGTGAGTGGGACATGCTGTGTGTTAGTGAGAGAGGAGCTGGTGACTGAGGGTGGGACAGGCTGTGTTTTAGTGAGGAAGGAGCTGTTATCTGTGAGTGGGACATGCTGTGTGTTAGTGAGGGAGTAGCTGGTGTCTGAGGGTGGGACAGGCTGTGTGTAAGTGAGGGAGGAGCTGGTATCTGAAAGTGGGTCAGGCTGTGTGTTAGTGAGGGAGGAGCTAGTTTCTGAGAGTGGGACAGGCTGGGTGTTAGTGAGGGAGGAGCTTGGGTCTGAGGGTGGGACAGGATGTGTGTTTGTGAGGGAGGAGCTTGTGTCTGAGAGTAGGACAGGCTGTGTGTTACTGAGGGAGGAGCTGGTGTCTGAGGGTGGGACAGGCTGTGTGTCAGTGAGGGAGAAGCTGGTATCTGAGAATAGGACAGGCTGTGTGTTCGTCAGGGAGGAGCTGGTATCTGAGAGTGGGACAGGCTGTGTGTTAGTGAGGCAGGAGCTGGTATCTGAGTGTGGGACAGGCTCTGTGTTAGTGAGGAAGGAGCTGGTATCTGAGAGTGGGACAGGCTGTGTGTTAGTAAGGTAGGAGCTGGTATCTGAGGGTGGGACAGGATGTGTGTTAGTGATGGAGGAGCTGGTATCTGAGAGTGGGAGAGGCTTTGTGTTAGTGAGGGAGGAATTGATATCTGAGAGTGGGACAGGCTGTGTGTTAGTGAGGGAGGAGCTGGTATCTGAGAGTGGGACAGGCTGTGTGTTTGTGAGGGAGGAGCTGGTATCTGAGGGTGGGACAGGCTGTGTGTTAGTGAGGGAGGAGCTGGTATCTGAGAGTGGGACAGGCATTGTGTTAGTGAGGGAGGAGCTGGTATCTGAGGGTGGGACAGGCTGTATGTTAGTGAGGGAGGAGCTGGTATCTGAGGGTGGGACAGGATGTGTGTTTGTGAGGGAGGAGCTGGTATCTGAGAGTGGGACAGGCTGTGTGTTAGTGAGGGAGGAGCTGGTAGCTGAGAGTGGGACAGGCTGTGGGTTCGTGAGGGAGGTGCTGGTATCTGAGAGTGGGACAGGCTGTGTGTTAGTGACGGAGGTGCTGGTGTCTGAGCGTGGGACAGGCTGTGTGTCAGTGAGGGAGAAGCTGGTATCTGAGAATGGGACAGGCTGTGTGTTCGTCAGGGAGGAGCTGGTATCTGAGAGTGGGACAGGCTCTGTGTTAGTGAGGAAGGAGCTGGTATCTGAGAGTGGGACAGGCTGTGTGTTAGTGAGGTAGGACCTGGTATCTGAAAGTGGGACAGGATGTGTGTTAGTGATGGAGGAGCTGGTATCTGAGAGTGGGACAGGCTCTGAGTTAATGAGGGAGGAGCTGTTATCTGAGAGTGCGACAGGCTGTGTGTATAGTGAGGGAGGAGCTGGCAGCTGAGAGTGGGACAGGCTGTGTGTTAGTGAGGGAGGAGCTGGTAGCTGAGAGTAGGACAGGCTGTGTGTTAGTGAGGGAGGAGCTGGTATCTAAGAGTGGGACAGGCTGTGTGTTAGTGAGGGAGGATCTGGTATCTAAGAGTGGGACAGGCTGTGTGTTACTGAGGGAGGTGCTGGTATCTGAGAGTGGGACAGGCTGTGTGTTTGTGAGGGAGGAGCTGGTATCTAAGACTGGGACAGGCTGTGTGTTAGTGAGGGAGGATCTGGTATCTGAGAGTGAGACAGGCTCTGTGTTAGTGAGGGAGGAGCTGGTATCTGAGAGTGAGACAGGCTCTGTGTTAGTGAGGGAGGAGCTGGTATCTGAGAGTGGGACAGGCTGTGTGTTAGTGAGGGAGGAGCTGGTGTCTGAGAGTGGGCCAGGCTGTGTGTTAGTGAGGGAGGAGCTGGTATCTGAGGGTGGGACAGACTGTGTGTTAGTGAGGGAGGAGCTGGTATCTGAGAGTGGGACAGGCTGCGTGTTAGTGAGGGAGGAGCTGGTGTCTGAGAATGGGACAGGCTGTGTGTTCGTGAGGGAGGAGCTGGTAGCTGAGGGTGAGACAGGATGTGTGTTTGTGAGGGAGGAGCTGGTATCTGAGAGTGGGACAGGCTCTGAGTTAATGAGGGAGGAGCTGTTATCTGAGAGAGGGACAGGCTGTGTGTTAGTGAGGGAGGAGCTGGTATCTGAGTGTGGGACAGGCTGTGTGTTCGTGAGGAAGGAGCTGGTATCTGAGAATGGGACAGGCTGTGTGTTAGTGAGGGAGGAGCTGGTATCTGAGAGTGGAACAGGCTGTGTGTTAGTGATGGAGGAGCTGGTATCTGATTGTGGGACAGGCTGTGTGTTAGTGAGGGAGGAGCTGGTAGCTGAGAGTGGGACAGGCTGTGTGTTAGTGAGGGAGGTGCAAGTATCTTACAGTGGGACAGGCTGTGTGTTAGTGAGGGAACAGCTGGTATCTGAAAGTGTGACAGGCTGTGCGTTAGTGAGGGAGGAGCTGGTGTCTGAGGGTGGGACAGGCTGTGTGTTAGTGAGGACGGAGCTGGTATCTGTGAGTGGGACATGCTCTGTGTTAGTGGAGGAGTAGCTGGTGTTTGAGGGTGGGACAGGCTGTGTGTTAGTGAGGGAGGAGCTGGTATCTGAAAGTGGGTCAGGCTGTGTGTTAGTGAGAGTGGAGCTGATATCTGAGAGTGGGGCAGGCTGTGTGTTAGTGAGGGAGCAGCTGGTATCTGAAAGTGGGTCAGGCTGTGTGTTAGTGAGAGACGAGCTGATATCTGAGAGTGGGACAGGCTGTGTGTTAGTGAGGGAGGAGCTTGTGTCTGTGAGTGGGACAGGCTGTGTGTTAGTGAGGGAGGAGCTGGTATCTGTGAGTGGGACATGCTCTGTGTTAGTGAGGGAGTAGCTGGTGTCTGAGGGTGGGACAGGCTGTGTGTTAGTGAGGGAGGAGCTGGTATCTGAAAGTGGGTCAGGCTGTGTGTTAGTGAGAGCGGAGCTGATATCTGAGAGTGGGGCAGGCTGTGTGTTAGTGAGGGAGCAGCTGGTATCTGAAATTGGGTCAGGCTGTGTGTTAGTGAGAGACGAGCTGATATCTGAGAGTGGGACAGGCTGTGTGTTAGTGAGGGAGGAGCTGGTGTCTGAGAGTGGGACAGGCTGTGTGTTAGTGAGGGAGGAGCTGGTATATGAGAGTGGGACAGGCTGTGTGTTAGTGAGGTAGGAGCTGGTATCTGAGGGTGGGACAGGATGTGTGTTTGTGAGGAAGGAGCTGGTATCTGAGAGTGGGACAGGCTCTGTGTTAATGAGGGAGGAGCTGGTATCTGAGAATGGGACAGGCTGTGTGTTAGTGAGGGAGGAGCTGGTATCTGAGAGTGGGACAGGCTGTGTGTTAGTAAGGGAGCAGCTGGTATCTGAAAGTGGGTCAGGCTGTGTGTTAGTGAGTGACGAGCTGATATCTGAGAGTGGAACAGGCTGTGTGTTAGTGAGGGAGGAGCTGGTGTCTGTGAGTGGGACAGGCTGTGTGTTACTGAGAGTGGAGCTGATATCTGAGAGTGGGGCAGGCTGTGTGTTAGTGAGGGAGCAGCTGGTATCTGAAAGTGGGTCAGGCTCTGTGTTAGTGAGAGACGAGCTGATATCTGAGAGTGGGACAGGCTGTGTGTTAGTGAGGGAGGAGCTGGTGTCTGTGAGTGGGACAGGCTGTGTGTTAGTGAGGGAGGAGCTGGTATCTGTGAGTGGGACATGCTCTGTGTTAGTGAGCGAGTAGCTGGTGTCTGAGGGTGGGACAGGCTGTGTGTAAGAGAGGGAGGAGCTGGTATCTGAAAGTGGGTCAGGCTGTGTGTTAGTGAGAACGGAGCTGATATCTGAGAGTGGGGCAGGCTGTGTGTTAGTGAGGGAGCAGCTGGTATCTGAAATTGGGTCAGGCTGTGTGTTAGTGAGAGACGAGCTGATATCTGAGAGTGGGACAGGCTGTGTGTTAGTGAGGGAGGAGCTGGTGTCTGAGAGTGGCACAGGCTGTGTGTTAGTGAGGGAGGAGCTGGTATATGAGAGTGGGACAGGCTGTGTGTTAGTGAGGTAGGAGCTGGTATCTGAGGGTGGGACAGGATGTGTGTTTGTGAGGAAGGAGCTGGTATCTGAGAGTGGGACAGGCTCTGAGTTAATGAGTGAGGAGCTGGTATCTGAGAATGGGACAGGCTGTGTGTTAGTGAGGGAGGAGCTGGTATCTGAGAGTGGGACAGGCTGTGTGTTAGTGAGGAAGGAGCTGGTATCTGAGAATGGGACAGGATGTGTGATTGTGAGGGAGGAGCTGGTATCTGAGAATGGGACAGGATGTGTGATTGTGAGGGAGGAGCTGGTATCTGAGGGTGGGACAGGATGTGTGTTTGTGAGGGAGGAGCTGGTATCTGAGAGAGGGACAGGCTGTGTTACTGAGGGAGGATCTGGTAGCTGAGAGTCGGACAGGCTGTGTGTATAGTGAGGGAGGAGCTAGTATCTGAGAGTGCTTCAGGCTGTGTGTTAGTGAGGGAGGAGCTGGAATCTGAGAGTGGGACAGGCAGTGTGTTAGTGAGGAAGGAGCTGGTATCTCAGAGTGGGACAGGCTCTGTGTTAGTGAGGGAGGAGCTGGTATCTGAGAGTGAGACAGGCTGTGTGTTTGTGAGGGAGGTGCTGGTATCTGAGAGTGGGACAGGCTGTGTGTTAGTGAGGGAGGAGCTGGTAGCGGAGAGTGGGACAGGCTGTGTGTTCGTGAGGTAGGAGCTGGTATCTGAGAGTGGGACAGGCTGTGTGTTAGTGAGCGAGGAGCTGGTATCTGAGAGTGGGACAGGCTGTGTGTTAGTGAGGGAGGAGCTGGTACCTGAGAGTGGGACAGGCTGTGTGTTAGTGAGGGAGGAGCTGGTATCTGAGTGTGGGACAGGCTGTGTGTTAGTGAGGGAGAAGCTGGTATCTGAGAGTGGAACAGGCTGTGTGTTAGTGAGGGAGGAGCTGGTAGCTGAGCGTGGGACAGGCTGTGTGTTAGTGAGGGAGGTGCAAGTATCTGACAGTGGGACAGGCTGTGTGTTAGTGAGGGAGCAGCTGGTATCTGAGAGTGTGACAGGCTGTGTGTTAGTGAGGGAGGAGCTGGTATCTGTGAGTGGGACATGCTGTGTGTTAGTGAGAGAGGAGCTGGTGACTGAGGGTGGGACAGGCTGTGTTTTAGTGAGGAAGGAGCTGTTATCTGTGAGTGGGACATGCTGTGTGTTAGTGAGGGAGTAGCTGGTGTCTGAGGGTGGGACAGGCTGTGTGTTAGTGAGGGAGGAGCTGGTATCTGAAAGTGGGTCAGGCTGTGTGTTAGTGAGGGAGGAGCTAGTTTCTGAGAGTGGGACAGGCTGGGTGTTAGTGAGGGAGGAGCTTGGGTCTGAGGGTGGGACAGGATGTGTGTTTGTGAGGGAGGAGCTTGTGTCTGAGAGTAGGACAGGCTGTGTGTTACTGAGGGAGGAGCTGGTGTCTGAGGGTGGGACAGGCTGTGTGTCAGTGAGGGAGAAGCTGGTATCTGAGAATAGGACAGGCTGTGTGTTCGTCAGGGAGGAGCTGGTATCTGAGAGTGGGACAGGCTGTGTGTTAGTGAGGCAGGAGCTGGTATCTGAGTGTGGGACAGGCTCTGTGTTAGTGAGGAAGGAGCTGGTATCTGAGAGTGGGACAGGCTGTGTGTTAGTGAGGTAGGAGCTGGTATCTGAGGGTGGGACAGGATGTGTGTTAGTGATGGAGGAGCTGGTATCTGAGAGTGGGACAGGCTGTGTGTTAGTGAGGGAGGAATTGATATCTGAGAGTGGGACAGGCTGTGTGTTAGTGAGGGAGGAGCTGGTATCTGAGAGGGGGACAGGCTGTGTGTTTGTGAGGGAGGAGCTGGTATCTGAGGGTGGGACAGGCTGTGTGTTAGTGAGGGAGGAGCTGGTATCTGAGAGTGGGACAGGCATTGTGTTAGTGAGGGAGGAGCGGGTATCTGAGGGTGGGACAGGCTGTATGTTAGTGAGGGAGGAGCTGGTATCTGAGGGTGGGACAGGATGTGTGTTTGTGAGGGAGGAGCTGGTATCTGAGAGTGGGACAGGCTGTGTGTTAGTGAGGGAGGAGCTGGTAGCTGAGAGTGGGACAGGCTGTGGGTTCGTGAGGGAGGTGCTGGTATCTGAGAGTGGGACAGGCTGTGTGTTAGTGACGGAGGTGCTGGTGTCTGAGCGTGGGACATTCTGTGTGTCAGTGAGGGAGAAGCTGGTATCTGAGAATGGGACAGGCTGTGTGTTCGTCAGGGAGGAGCTGGTATCTGAGAGTGGGACAGGCTGTGTGTTAGTGAGGCAGGAGCTGGTATCTGAGTGTGGGACAGGCTCTGTGTTAGTGAGGAAGGAGCTGGTATCTGAGAGTGGGACAGGCTGTGTGTTAGTGAGGTAGGACCTGGTATCTGAAAGTGGGACAGGATGTGTGTTAGTGATGGAGGAGCTGGTATCTGAGAGTGGGACAGGCTCTGAGTTAATGAGGGAGGAGCTGTTATCTGAGAGTGCGACAGGCTGTGTGTATAGTGAGGGAGGAGCTGGCAGCTGAGAGTGGGACAGGCTGTGTGTTAGTGAGGGAGGAGCTGGTATCTGAGATTGGGACAGGCTGTGTGTTAGTGAGGGAGGAGCTGGTAGCTGAGAGTAGGACAGGCTGTGTGTTAGTGAGGGAGGAGCTGGTATCTAAGAGTGGGACAGGCTGTGTGTTAGTGAGGGAGGATCTGGTATCTGAGAGTGGGACAGGCTGTGTGTTAGTGAGGGAGGAGCTGGTATCTAAGAGTGGGACAGGCTGTGTGTTAGTGAGGGAGGATCTGGTATCTGAGAGTGGGACAGGCTGTGTGTTAGTGAGGGAGGAGCTGGTATCTGAGAGTGAGACAGGCTGTGTTAGTGAGGGAGGAGCTGGTATCTGAGAGTGGGACAGGCTGTGTGTTAGTGAGGGAGGAGCTGGTATCTGAGAGTGAGACAGGCTGTGTTAGTGAGGGAGGAGCTGGTATCTGAGAGTGGGACAGGCTGTGTGTTAGTGAGGGAGGAGCTGGTGTCTGAGAGTGGGCCAGGCTGTGTGTTAGTGAGGGAGGAGCTGGTATCTGAGGGTGGGACAGACTGTGTGTTAGTGAGGGAGGAGCTGGTATCTGAGAGTGGGACAGGCTGCGTGTTAGTGAGGGAGGAGCTGGTGTCTGAGAATGGGACAGGCTGTGTGTTAGCGAGGGAGGAGATGGTATCTGAGTGGGACAGGCTGTGTGTTAGTGAGGGAGGAGCTGGTAGCTGAGGGTGAGACAGGATGTGTGTTTGTGAGGGAGGAGCTGGTATCTGAGAGTGGGACAGGCTCTGAGTTAATGAGGGAGGAGCTGTAATCTGAAAGAGGGACAGGCTGTGTGTTAGTGAGGGAGGAGCTGGTATCTGAGTGTGGGACAGGCTGTGTGTTCGTGAGGAAGGAGCTGGTATCTGAGAATGGGACAGGCTGTGTGTTAGTGAGGGAGGAGCTGGTATCTGAGAGTGGAACAGGCTGTGTGTTAGTGATGGAGGAGCTGGTATCTGAGTGTGGGACAGGCTGTGTGTTAGTGAGGGAGGAGCTGGTAGCTGAGAGTGGGACAGGCTGTGTGTTAGTGAGGGAGGTGCAAGTATCTGACAGTGGGACAGGCTGTGTGTTAGTGAGGGAACAGCTGGTATCTGAAAGTGTGACAGGCTGTGCGTTAGTGAGGGAGGAGCTGGTGTCTGAGGGTGGGACAGGCTGTGTGTTAGTGAGGACGGAGCTGGTATCTGTGAGTGGGACATGCTCTGTGTTAGTGGAGGAGTAGCTGGTGTTTGAGGGTGGGACAGGCTGTGTGTTAGTGAGGGAGCAGCTGGTATCTGAAAGTGGGTCAGGCTGTGTGTTAGTGAGAGACGAGCTGATATCTGAGAGTGGGACAGGCTGTGTGTTAGTGAGGGAGGAGCTGGTGTCTGTGAGTGGGACAGGCTGTGTGTTAGTGAGGGAGGAGCTGGTATCTGTGAGTGGGACATGCTCTGTGTTAGTGAGGGAGTAGCTGGTGTCTGAGGGTGGGACAGGCTGTGTGTTAGTGAGGGAGGAGCTGGTATCTGAAAGTGGGTCAGGCTGTGTGTTAGTGAGAGCGGAGCTGATATCTGAGAGTGGGGCAGGCTGTGTGTTAGTGAGGGAGCAGCTGGTATCTGAAATTGGGTCAGGCTGTGTGTTAGTGAGAGACGAGCTGATATCTGAGAGTGGGACATGCTGTGTGTTATTGAGGGAGGAGCTGGTGTCTGAGAGTGGGACAGGCTGTGTGTTAGTGAGGGAGGAGCTGGTATATGAGAGTGGGACAGGCTGTGTCTTAGTGAGGTAGGAGCTGGTATCTGAGGGTGGGACAGGATGTGTGTTTGTGAGGAAGGAGCTGGTATCTGAGAGTGGGACAGGCTCTGAGTTAATGAGGGAGGAGCTGGTATCTGAGAATGGGACAGGCTGTGTGTTAGTGAGGGTGGAGCTGGTATCTGAGAGTGGGACAGGCTGTGTGTTAGTAAGGGAGCAGCTGGTATCTGAAAGTGGGTCAGGCTGTGTGTTAGTGAGTGACGAGCTGATATCTGAGAGTGGAACAGGCTGTGTGTTAGTGAGGGAGGAGCTGGTGTCTGTGAGTGGGACAGGCTGTGTGTTACTGAGAGTGGAGCTGATATCTGAGAGTGGGGCAGGCTGTGTGTTAGTGAGGGAGCAGCTGGTATCTGAAAGTGGGTCAGGCTCTGTGTTAGTGAGAGACGAGCTGATATCTGAGAGTGGGACAGGCTGTGTGTTAGTGAGGGAGGAGCTGGTGTCTGTGAGTGGGACAGGCTGTGTGTTAGTGAGGGAGGAGCTGGTATCTGTGAGTGGGACATGCTCTGTGTTAGTGAGCGAGTAGCTGGTGTCTGAGGGTGGGACAGGCTGTGTGTAAGAGAGGGAGGAGCTGGTATCTGAAAGTGGGTCAGGCTGTGTGTTAGTGAGAACGGAGCTGATATCTGAGAGTGGGGCAGGCTGTGTGTTAGTGAGGAAGGAGCTGGTATCTGAGAGTGGGACAGGCTCTGAGTTAATGAGTGAGGAGCTGGTATCTGAGAATGGGACAGGCTGTGTGTTAGTGAGGGAGGAGCTGGTATCTGAGAGTGGGACAGGCTGTGTGTTCGTGAGGAAGGAGCTGGTATCTGAGAATGGGACAGGATGTGTGATTGTGAGGGAGGAGCTGGTATCTGAGTGTGGGACCGGCTGTGTGTTAGTGAGGGAGGAGCTGGTATCTGAGGGTGGGACAGGATGTGTGTTTGTGAGGGAGGAGCTGGTATCTGAGAGAGGGACAGGCTGTGTTACTGAGGGAGGATCTGGTAGCTGAGAGTCGGACAGGCTGTGTGTATAGTGAGGGAGGAGCTAGTATCTGAGAGTGCTTCAGGCTGTGTGTTAGTGAGGGAGGAGCTGGTATCTGAGAGTGGGACAGGCAGTGTGTTAGTGAGGGAGGAGCTGGTAGCTGAAAGTGAGACAGGCTGCGTTAGAGAGGGAGGAGCTGGTAGCTGAAAGTGAGACAGGCTGCGTTAGAGAGGGAGGACCTGGTATCTGAAAGTGAGACAGGCTGTGTGTTTGTGAGGGAGGTGCTGGTATCTGAGAGTGGGACAGGCTGTGTGTTAGTGAGGGAGGAGCTGGTAGCTGAGAGTGGGACAGGCTGTGTGTTCGTGAGGGAGGAGCTAGTATCTGAGAGTGGGACAGGCAGTGTGTTAGTGAGCGAGGAGCTGGTATCTGAGAGTGGGACAGGCTGTGTGTTAGTGAGGGAGGAGCTGGTATCTGAGAGTGGGACAGGCTGCGTGTCACTGAGGGAGGAGCTGGTATCTCAGAATGGGACAGGCTGTGTGTTAGTGAGGGAGGTGCTGGTAGCTGAGAGTGGGACAGGCTGTGTTTTAGTGAGGGAGGAGCTGGAATCTGAGAGTGGGACAGGCTGTGTGTTAGTGAGGGAGGAGCTGGTATCTGAGAGTGGAACAGGCTGTGTGTTAGTGAGGGAGGAGCTGGTAGCTGAGAGTGGGACAGGCTGTGTGTTAGTGAGGGAGGTGCAAGTATCTGACAGTGGGACAGGCTGTGTGTTAGTGAGGGAGCAGCTGGTATCTGAGAGTGTGACAGGCTGTGTGTTAGTGAGGGAGGAGCTGGTATCTGTGAGTGGGACATGCTGTGTGTTAGTGAGAGAGGAGCTGGTGACTGAGGGTGGGACAGGCTGTGTTTTAGTGAGGAAGGAGCTGTTATCTGTGAGTGGGACATGCTGTGTGTTAGTGAGGGAGTAGCTGGTGTCTGAGGGTGGGACAGGCTGTGTGTTAGTGAGGGAGGAGCTGGTATCTGAAAGTGGGTCAGGCTGTGTGTTAGTGAGGGAGGAGCTAGTTTCTGAGAGTGGGACAGGCTGGGTGTTAGTGAGGGAGGAGCTTGGGTCTGAGGGTGGGACAGGATGTGTGTTTGTGAGGGAGGAGCTTGTGTCTGAGAGTAGGACAGGCTGTGTGTTACTGAGGGAGGAGCTGGTGTCTGAGGGTGGGACAGGCTGTGTGTCAGTGAGGGAGAAGCTGGTATCTGAGAATAGGACAGGCTGTGTGTTCGTCAGGGAGGAGCTGGTATCTGAGAGTGGGACAGGCTGTGTGTTAGTGAGGCAGGAGCTGGTATCTGAGTGTGGGACAGGCTCTGTGTTAGTGAGGAAGGAGCTGGTATCTGAGAGTGGGACAGGCTGTGTGTTAGTGAGGTAGGAGCTGGTATCTGAGGGTGGGACAGGATGTGTGTTAGTGATGGAGGAGCTGGTATCTGAGAGTGGGACAGGCTCTGAGTTAATGAGGGAGGAGCTGGTGTCTGAGAATGGGACAGGCTTTGTGTTAGTGAGGGAGGAATTGATATCTGAGAGTGGGACAGGCTGTGTGTTAGTGAGGGAGGAGCTGGTATCTGAGAGGGGGACAGGCTGTGTGTTTGTGAGGGAGGAGCTGGTATCTGAGGGTGGGACAGGCTGTGTGTTAGTGAGGGAGGAGCTGGTATCTGAGAGTGGGACAGGCATTGTGTTAGTGAGGGAGGAGCTGGTATCTGAGGGTGGGACAGGCTGTATGTTAGTGAGGGAGGAGCTGGTATCTGAGGGTGGGACAGGATGTGTGTTAGTGAGGGAGGAGCTGGTAGCTGAGAGTGGGACAGGCTGTGGGTTCGTGAGGGAGGTGCTGGTATCTGAGAGTGGGACAGGCTGTGTGTTAGTGACGGAGGTGCTGGTGTCTGAGCGTGGGACAGGCTGTGTGTCAGTGAGGGAGAAGCTGGTATCTGAGAATGGGACAGGCTGTGTGTTCGTCAGGGAGGAGCTGGTATCTGAGAGTGGGACAGGCTGTGTGTTAGTGAGGCAGGAGCTGGTATCTGAGTGTGGGACAGGCTCTGTGTTAGTGAGGAAGGAGCTGGTATCTGAGAGTGGGACAGGCTGTGTGTTAGTGAGGTAGGACCTGGTATCTGAAAGTGGGACAGGATGTGTGTTAGTGATGGAGGAGCTGGTATCTGAGAATGGGACAGGCTGTGTGTTAGTGGGGGAGGGGCGTGTATCTGACATTGGGAAAGGCTCTGAGTTAATGAGGGAGGAGCTGGTATCTGAGAGTGCGACAGGCTGTGTGTATAGTGAGGGAGGAGCTGGCAGCTGAGAGTGGGACAGGCTGTGTGTTAGTGAGGGAGGAGCTGGTATCTGAGATTGGGACAGGCTGTGTGTTAGTGAGGGAGGAGCTGGTAGCTGAGAGTAGGACAGGCTGTGTGTTAGTGAGGGAGGAGCTGGTATCTAAGAGTGCGACAGGCTGTGTGTTAGTGAGGGAGGAGCTGGTATCTAAGAGTGGGACAGGCTGTGTGTTAGTGAGGGAGGAGCTGGTATCTGAGAGTGGGACAGGCTGTGTGTTAATGAGGGAGGAGCTGGTATCTGAGAGTGAGACAGGCTGTGTTAGTGAGGGAGGAGCTGGTATCTGAGAGTGGGACAGGCTGTGTGTTAGTGAGGGAGGAGCTGGTGTCTGAGGGTGGGACAGACTGTGTGTTAGTGAGGGAGGAGCTGGTAGCTGAGAGTGGGACAGACTGTGTGTTAGTGAGGGAGGAGCTGGTATCTGAGAGTGGGACAGGCTCTGAGTTAATGAGGGAGGAGCTGTTATCTGAGAGAGGGACAGGCTGTGTGTTAGTGAGGGAGGAGCTGGTATCTGAGTGTGGGACAGGCTGTGTGTTCGTGAGGAAGGAGCTGGTATCTGAGAATGGGACAGGCTGTGTGTTAGTGAGGGAGGAGCTGGTATCTGAGAGTGGAACAGGCTGTGTGTTAGTGATGGAGGAGCTGGTATCTGAGTGTGGGACAGGCTGTGTGTTAGTGAGGGAGGAGCTGGTAGCTGAGAGTGGGACAGGCTGTGTGTTAGTGAGGGAGGTGCAAGTATCTGACAGTGGGACAGGCTGTGTGTTAGTGAGGGAACAGCTGGTATCTGAAAGTGTGACAGGCTGTGCGTTAGTGAGGGAGGAGCTGGTGTCTGAGGGTGGGACAGGCTGTGTGTTAGTGAGGACGGAGCTGGTATCTGTGAGTGGGACATGCTCTGTGTTCGTGGAGGAGTAGCTGGTGTTTGAGGGTGGGACAGGCTGTGTGTTAGTGAGGGAGGAGCTGGTATCTGAAAGTGGGTCAGGCTGTGTGTTAGTGAGAGTGGAGCTGATATCTGAGAGTGGGGCAGGCTGTGTGTTAGTGAGGGAGCAGCTGGTATCTGAAAGTGGGTCAGGCTGTGTGTTAGTGAGAGACGAGCTGATATCTGAGAGTGGGACAGGCTGTGTGTTAGTGAGGGAGGAGCTGGTGTCTGTGAGTGGGACAGGCTGTGTGTTAGTGAGGGAGGAGCTGGTATCTGTGAGTGGGACATGCTCTGTGTTAGTGAGGGAGTAGCTGGTGTCTGAGGGTGGGACAGGCTGTGTGTTAGTGAGGGAGGAGCTGGTATCTGAAAGTGGGTCAGGCTGTGTGTTAGTGAGAGCGGAGCTGATATCTGAGAGTGGGGCAGGCTGTGTGTTAGTGAGGGAGCAGCTGGTATCTGAAATTGGGTCAGGCTGTGTGTTAGTGAGAGACGAGCTGATATCTGAGAGTGGGACAGGCTGTGTGTTAGTGAGGGAGGAGCTGGTGTCTGAGAGTGGGACAGGCTGTGTGTTAGTGAGGGAGGAGCTTGTATATGAGAGTGGGACAGGCTGTGTGTTAGTGAGGTAGGAGCTGGTATCTGAGGGTGGGACAGGATGTGTGTTTGTGAGGAAGGAGCTGGTATCTGAGAGTGGGACAGGCTCTGAGTTAATGAGTGAGGAGCTGGTATCTGAGAATGGGACAGGCTGTGTGTTAGTGAGGGAGGAGCTGGTATCTGAGAGTGGGACAGGCTGTGTGTTAGTGAGGAAGGAGCTGGTATCTGAGAATGGGACAGGATGTGTGATTGTGAGGGAGGAGCTGGTATCTGAGTGTGGGACCGGCTGTGTGTTAGTGAGGGAGGAGCTGGTATCTGAGGGTGGGACAGGATGTGTGTTTGTGAGGGAGGAGCTGGTATCTGAGAGAGGGACAGGCTGTGTTACTGAGGGAGGTTCTGGTAGCTGAGAGTCGGACAGGCTGTGTGTATAGTGAGGGAGGAGCTAGTATCTGAGAGTGCTTCAGGCTGTGTGTTAGTGAGGGAGGAGCTGGTATCTGAGAGTGGGACAGGCAGTGTGTTAGTGAGGGAGGAGCTGGTAGCTGAAAGTGAGACAGGCTGTGTGTTCGTGAGGGAGATGCTGGTATCTGAGTGTGGGACAGGCTGTGTGTTAGTGACAGAGGAGCTGGAATCTGAGAGCGGGCCAGGCTGTAAGTGAGGGAGGAGTTGGGAGCTGAGAGTGGGACAGGCTGTGTGTTAGTGAGGGAGATGCTGGTAGCTGAGAGAGGGACAGGCTGTGTTACTGAGGGAGGATCTGGTAGCTGAGAGTCGGACAGGCTGTGTGTATAGTGAGGGAGGAGCTAGTATCTGAGAGTGCTTCAGGCTGTGTGTTAGTGAGGGAGGAGCTGGTATCTGAGAGTGGGACAGGCAGTGTGTTAGTGAGGGAGGAGCTGGTAGCTGAAAGTGAGACAGGCTGCGTTAGAGAGGGAGGAGCTGGTATCTGAGTGTGGGACAGGCTGTGTGTTCGTGAGGAAGGAGCTGGTATCTCAGAGTGGGACAGGCTCTGTGTTAGTGAGGAGGAGCTGGTATCTGAGAGTGGGACAGGCTGTGTGTTAGTGAGGGAGGAGCTGGTATCTGAGAGTGGGACAGGCTGTGTGTTAGTGAGGGAGGAGCTGGTATCTGAGAGTGGGACAGGCTGTGTGTTAGTGAGGGAGGAGCTGGTATCTGAGAGTGAGACAGGCTGTGTGTTTGTGAGGGAGGTGCTGGTATCTGAGAGTGGGACAGGCTGTGTGTTAGTGAGGGAGGAGCTGGTAGCGGAGAGTGGGACAGGCTGTGTGTTCGTGAGGGAGGAGCTGGTATCTGAGAGTGGGACAGGCTGTGTGTTAGTGAGGGAGGAGCTGGTAGCTGAGAGTGGGACAGGCTGTGTTAGTGAGGGAGGAGCTAGTATCTGAGAGTGGGACAGGCAGTGTGTTAGTGAGCGAGGAGCTGGTATCTGAGAGTGGGACA
Organism: Isurus oxyrinchus; assembly: GCA_026770705.1. Taxonomy (NCBI): domain Eukaryota; kingdom Metazoa; phylum Chordata; class Chondrichthyes; order Lamniformes; family Lamnidae; genus Isurus; species Isurus oxyrinchus. Next base: position 263,178 of record JANJGN010000815.1, read on the forward strand.
GGCTGTGTGTTAGTGAGGGAGGAGCTGGTATCTGAGAGTGGGACAGGCTGCGTGTCACTGAGGGAGGAGCTGGTATCTCAGAATGGGACAGGCTGTGTGTTAGTGAGGGAGGTGCTGGTAGCTGAGAGTGGGACAGGCTGTGTGTTAGTGAGGGAGGAGCTGGTATCTGAGTGTGGGACAGGCTGTGTGTTAGTGAGGAAGGAGCTGGTATCTGAGAGTGGGACAGGCTGTGTGTTAGTGAGGTAGGAGCTGCTATCTGAGGGTGAGACAGGATGTGTGTTAGTGAAGGAGGAGCTGGTATCTGAGAGTGGGACAGGCTCTGAGTTAATGAGGGAGGAGCTGGTGTCTGAGAATGGGACAGGCTGTGTGTTAGTGAGGGAGGAGCTGGTATCTGAGAGTGGGACAGGCTGTGTGTTAGTGAAGGAGGAGCTGGTATCTGAGAGTGGGACAGGCTGTGTGTTAGTGAGGGAGGAACTGGTATCTGAGAGTGGGACAGGCTGTGTGTTAGTGAGGGAGGAGCTGGTGTCTGAGGGTGGGACAGGCTGTGTGTCAGTGAGGGAGAAGCTGGTATCTGAGAATGGGACAGGCTGTGTGTTCGTGAGGGAGGAGCTGGTATCTGAGAGTGAGACAGGCTCTGTGTTAGTGAGGGAGGAGCTGTTATCTGAGAGTGGGACAGGCTGTGTGTTATTGAGGGAGGAGCTGGTATCTGAGTGTGGGACAGGCTGTGTGTTACTGAGGGTGGATCTGGTAGCTGTGAGTCGGACAGGCTGTGTGTATAGTGAGGGAGGAGCTGGTAGCTGAGAGTGGGACAGGCTGTGTGTTAGTGACAGAGGAGCTGGAATCTGAGAGTGGGACAGGCTGTGTGTTAGTGAGGGAGGAGCTGGTATCTGAGAGTGGGACAGGCTGTGTGTTAGTGAGGGAGGAGCTGGTATCTGAGAGTGGGACAGGCTGTGTGTTAGTGAGGGAGGAGCTGGTATCTGAGAGTGAGACAGGCTGTGTTAGTGAGGGAGGTGCTGGTATCTGAGAGTGGGACAGGCTGTGTGTTAGTGATGGAGGAGTTGGTATGAGAGAGTGGGACAGGCTGTGTGTTAGTGAGGGAGGAGCTGGTATCTGAATTTGGGACAGGCTGTGTGTTAGTGAGGGAGCAGCAGGTATCTGAGAGAGGGACAGCCTGTGTTAGTGTGGGAGGAGCTGGTATCTGAGAGTGGGACAAGCTGTGTGTTAGTGAAGGAGGAGATGGTATCTGAGAGTGGGACAGGTTGTGTGTTAGTGAGGGAGGAGATGGTATCTGATAGTGGGACAGGCTGTGTGTTAGTGACAGAGGAGCTGGAATCTGAGAGTGGGCCAGGCTGTAAGTGAGGGAGGAGCTGGTATCTCAGAATGGGACAGGCTGTGTGTTAGTGAGGGAGGAGCTGGGATCTGAGTGTGGGATAGACTGTGTGTTAGTGAGGGAGGAGCTGGTATCTGAGAGTGGGACAGCCTGTGTTAGTGAGGGAGGAGCTGGTATCTGAGAGAGGGACAGGCTATGTGTTAGTGAGGGAGGAGCTGGTATCTGAGAGTGGGACAGGCTGTGTGTTAGTGAGGGAGGAGCTGGTATCTGAGAGTGGGACAGGCTGTGTGTTAGTGAGGGAGGAGCTGGTATCTGAGAGTGGGACAGGCTGTGTGTTAGTGAGGGAGGAGCTGGTATCTGATTTTGGGCCTTCCCCATCGTCTGGCTCTGTCTCTCCCCATACCCCCTATCAATCCCCAAACTAATGCCACTGTCCCGCTGTCTCCCTATTTCCCTGTGTCTAACTCTTCACTTCTCTCATCTGGAGCTGTTGTGTCCATGGGCAATTCCCATTCTAGTTGGGTGGTGGTAGTTACCCTGGAGGGGACGATATTTGAGCTGAGGGGAGTGTATTGGAGTGGAAGGGGGAGGGCTTTGGAGTGGAGGCTATTAGAGGGGAGGGGTGGTGTGGAGGGGTGGGGGTGCGGAGGGGAGTGGAGGGGAGTGGAGGGAGAGGGTTTTGGAGTGGAAGAGCGAGGGTATTGGAGAGGAGGCTATTGGAGGGGTGGGGAGTGGAGGGTGTGGGGAGGGTATTGGAGTGGAGGATATTGTAGGGGTGTGGAGTGTACTGGAGGGGAGGGTTTTGGAGGGGAGAGTATTGGAGGGGAGGGGTGGTGGGTGGGGTGGGGGAGGGGTGGGGTGGGGAGTGGAGGCGTGGGGAGGGTATTGGAGGGGAGGGTATTGGAGGGGAGGGTATTGGAGGGGAGGGTATTGGAGGGGAGGGTATTGGAGGGGAGGGTATTGGAGGAGAGGGTATTGGAGGAGAGGGTATTGGAGGGGGAGGGTATTGGAGGGGAGGGTATTGGAGGATATTGGTGTGGTTGGGAGGGGATTGGAGGGGAGGGTTGGGGAGGGTATTGGAGTGGAGGATTTTGTAGGGGTGTGGAGTGTATTGGAGGGGAGGGTTTTGGAGGGGAGAGTATTGGAGGGGAGGTGTGGGGTGGGGAGTGGAGGCGTGGGGGAGGGTATTGGCGGGGAGGGTATTGGCGGGGGAGGGTATTGGCGGGGAGGGTATTGGCGGGGAGGGTATTGGCGGGGAGGGTATTGGCGGGGGAGGGTATTGGCGGGGGAGGGTATTGGCGGGGAGGGGTATTGGCGGGGAGGGTATTGGCGGGGAGGGGTATTGGCGGGGAGGGTATTGGCGGGGAGTGGAGGGTATTGGAGGGGAGGGTATTGGAGAGGAGGGTATTGGAGGGGAGGGTATTGGAGGGGAGGGTATTGGAGGGTGAGGGTATTGGAGGGGGTGTGGAGGGTATTGGAGGGGAGGGTATTGGAGGATATTGGTGCGGTTGGGAGGGGATTGGAGGGGAGGGTTGGGGAGGGTAATGGAGTGGAGGATATTGTAGGAGTGTGGAGGGTATTGGAGGGGAGGGTATTGGAGGATATTGGTGCGGATGGGAGGGGTTTGGAGGGGAGGGGGTGTAGAGGGTATTGGAGGGGAGAGTATTGGATGGGAGGGGTGGGGGAGGGTATTGGAGTGGAGGATATTGTAGGTGTGTGGAGTGTATTGGAGGGGAGGGTTTGGGAGGGGTGGGGTGGGGAGTGGAGGCGTGGGCAGGGTATTGGAGGAAAGGGTATTGGAGGGGAGGGGAGGGGGTGGGGGAGGGTATTGGAGTGGAGGATATTGTAGGGGTGTGGAGGGGAGGGTATTGGAGGATATTGGTGCGGATGGGAGGCGATTGGAGGGGGAGGGGTGTGGAGGGTATTGGAGGGGGAGGGTATTGGAGGGGAGGGTTGGGGAGGGTATTGGAGTGGAGCATATTGTAGGGGTGGGGAGGGTATTGGAGTGGAGGATATTGTAGGGGTGTGGAGGGTATTGGAGGGGGAGGGTATTGGAGGAGAGGGTATTGGAGGATATTGGTGCGGATTGGAGGGGAGCGGTGTGGAGGGTATTGGAGGGGAGGGTTGGGGAGGGTATTGGAGTGGAGGATATTGGAGGTAAGGGTATTGGAGGGGAGGGTATTGTAGGGGTGTGGAGGGTATTGGAGGATATTGGTGTGGTTGGGAGGGTATTGGAGTGGAGGATATTGTAGGGGTGTGGAGGGTATTGGAGGGGAGGGTATTGGAGGATATTGGTGCGGATTGGAGGGGAGCGGTGTGGAGGGTATTGGAGGGGAGGGGTTGGGGAGGGTATTGGAGTGGAGGATATTGGAGGAAAGGGTATTGGAGGGGAGGGTATTGTAGGGGTGTGGAGGGTATTGGAGGGGAGGGTATTGGAGGATATTGGTGCGGATTGGAGGGGGAGGGGCAGGGGGGAGGAGAAGACAAAATACAAGTTACGATCTCACCCCCTTGCCGCCGCCGCCTTCTCCCCCGCCTCCATGTAGCGGGAATTCAGGATGCGGCGGGCGGGCTTTGCGCCTCTTCTCTCTCCCTCCATCCCGCCTCTTCTCTCTCCCTCCATCCCGCCTCTTCTCTCTCCCTCTCCCCTCCATCCCGCCTCTCTCTCTCCCCGGTTCCTTCCTCTCGCTGCAGCCCCGGGGACTCCTGCGACCATGACTGACCAGCGGCGCCCCGCACACCCGCCGCCGCCTCCTCTTCCCTCTCCCTTCACCGCCGTACCAGCACAGACTCACAGGGGGCACTGACGGCGCATGGGCGGG